>VYZS01069304.1:0-21570 GCA_013400695.1 Neodrepanis coruscans | reverse complement strand
CTGCCAGCAGCACATAAGTCCCTGTGGATTTATGCCTGAGACTGGCTGCTTCCCTCTAAAACTTGCAGCAGGGTGGGAAAAAGCCTAAAGCTCTTGGAGCTGGTGTGGAGCAGGAGCGGGGGCCACTGGATGTGCTTCACTGACCCCTCTGACTCCTCTGGAAGTGGCTCAGCTCTGCCAGAAGCAAAAGGAGTTCTGAAATGAGCAGCTCTGTGCCAATCCTCCCTAATTCCTTCCTTCTGTGCTGAATCCTACAAGTCATCGATAAAATCCTGCCTAAGGCAAGAGAGATTTTCGATGAGTGGCTAAGGGTCCCCAGAGGGACAAAGGGAATCCGGGCTGGTCTGCTCAGAGGGTGCCAGGACAGGAGCAGCTGCTCTGAGCAGAGCTGGGGATGGCAGGGACACAGTGCCAGGGGTCAGCAGCACTTGCTGTGCCAAGGGACAGGGACAGGGCCATGGGCTGGGCAGGAATCTTCAGCCTTTGGGAAGGAAGCCAAAGAAACAAAACTAAAGTGAACCGAGAGGATAATGGGAATTCCTGATCACCACTGAGGGAAGTTGAGGAGTGTGGGCAAGCCAGGGATTGGATGTGCACAGTGACAGCTAGATGCCTGTGTCATGGAAAAGGCATCCTGGCCTCTTTGGAAAAAGGCATCTTTTTGTTGTAGAAGAAGATCTGAGCAGGGAGGAACTGTGGAAAATGTGGATGTGGAAAATGACAGAAAAATGTGAGGCTGCCTGAGGAGCTTTGGAAAGATGATGGTGTGTGACTTGAACAGAGAGTAAGAAATTGTTCCAGCACAGCAATGGGCAGGGTGACACTAGTGACAAAGGTGCTATGTAGGGATGAATGAAATCCTGTGGAACTAAGGGTCCCCAAAATCTGGGATCTTCTGATACAGCCACAAAACTAGCCATCATTTCCTCAAGTAGTGTCTAGCTTTGACTATCACTTCAACTTCCACAGAGTTACAGAGGATTTAAAGCAGGTAAATATGATGTCATGATAATGTAAACACAGCACTTCTATGGTGAATCGAACTGCAGGATGTGGGATCAGTGACATGGCTTTGCGAGAAGATTCTCTAAAAGAGAAACCAAAAGAAATCTCAGGGGTTCTGTCACTCCTTGCTTTGCTGCAGGAATGGCAAAGGTGGGAAAAGCAACATCAAAAGAAAGACAAAAATTGGAGGACAACTTAGTTCAAGGAGAAATGAAATCTTAAGCACTTTAGCAAAGTATATTGAGGTAAAAAGTGCTGAACTATTCCCAGCACCACCCTCTCCCTTTGGCCCAGCTCAGGCACATGTGGGCTCATGTTACCAATCCCTAGAGTCTGCTGCTGTGCAGACAGGTGAAGGGCCATGAAAGCTGTGTGAACAGAGGTGAGAGACTGGGAAGATGGAAGCTGAGAGAAGTTATGGTGATCATCCAGTGCTTTATGTTAATCCTGTGTGATCTGTGTGGAATGTCCATGGAAGCAAGAGGAAGCAGTGAGCAAAGTGACCAGATCTGGTGATACGCCAGATGTTCACTAGTTCTCAAATGTTTCATGACAGTTTTAAGTTTGGCCTGTTCCCTCCTCTGAGATTTCTCAATTTGTTGAGAGTGGAACGAATAGTCCCAAAGTTTAACTTTTATTTTCTCTTTCAGTTCTTCTGTCTAATTTTCTCTAGTCTTTCCAAGTACTGGCATCCTGTTCTATCCCCCTTGGGAAGCCCTAGACTCTGCACAGAGAGTTTGTGGTGAGAGACAGTCCATCAGTATGCTGGAATATTTGTGAGGTACTGCTATTAAAACTGATACAAAAACTTAATGGCTCTTTAGTTCCCACTTTTTTTCTGAACTCTCCACCACCATAACATGTTTCTTCCCCCTCGGTGGAGCAGTATTTGTGCTCCATATTTCATGCATAAATTGCAGTCAGTTGTCAATTCAGAATGAAAGCAACATTACCAATGCAAGCCCTTTATCTAAATGCTTCCCTCATTGTTCCCTAAAGGAAAAGATGAGACAGTGCGTAGCCATAATGCCCATCTCTAAAATTTCTGATCTTTAGCTTTAGCCATACTTATTAGGCACACACTGATTACATGACTCTGCTGGATGTGGATTTTCTTTCTACTGTACTGTCTGTGCACATCACAGGATGTTCAAATCAAGAGCAGCATTCCCAGAAAGATGCTCCAGCATACACCCAAATTTCAAAGAAACAATTTGCTGTAAAGATGAATGAAATAACGTTATATTTAAATTTTAGGAATTGCAAATTTTAATTGAAAAATGCTCTAAAATTAGAATCACTGAAGGATTGCTACAAGCTTTTGTAATAACAGATACTGTTGTAGCTTTTTGGGATATATTTTTCCACCTCTTTCTTCAGCAGTTGCTCAAAGGTGACCACTGTAGTTCAGCAAGCAAGACAGCAGAGTTCTGTCATGGGAATTGGAAAGCTAGCTGCATTCTGTGACCTTGTTTTTTAATTTTTCCCATTATTTTTCTTTTAATGTTTGCCCAAAGAAAATGCACTGGTTGGTTAGGCTAGAAGGAGCATCTATATGCCCCTGTTCCCCGGACAGAATCAGTAATTTATATGATTCCAAAATGTATTTTAACCTGTTTTAAAGACTATTGTGACATCTGTATGTTTGTTCTACCACATATATATAGAAATGTGCATGTCTGTTTGGGTGCTTTCACCAGGGCAGCTGTTTGTGTCCCAAGGAATCTCTATCACTTTTCTCATGAATTGGAAACTAAAAATTTACCAGTTATGGAAGAAATGGAACAGAATGGACCCTGCAATTGTGTGATCAGTGAAACAGGCACTAAGAAAGTATTGGAAAGGCATCTGCCTGACTTTCCAGGCAGAGATTTATTCCATCCCACCCCACTCTAAAAGCTGAAGTAAAAAAAATTACATAGCCAAAAATGTGAATGTTAATAACCAGGGTAACCCCGATAGCCTGAGGACAGCCCCTTCTAGCAGCAACACAGCTGAGCTGAGTGTGCTGTGAGAAACACTGCTGCTCTGGGCACTGGCCAATTCCTTTTTTGGAATGACCTTTTGTTGCTAACTGTGTCTGCTATGGAAAAGGAAATTAAAAATAGATAAAAGTTTGCAGTGGTTAGTTGATCAAAGCTATCGTTTCCTCCCATGGCCTCAGCAGAAAGAGATGTTACAGCCTCAGACTGGAGGATTTGTTTGGTGAGGTCTGATGGGAACTGATAATTCTGCAGCCCAAGAAACTAAGGAGGAAAAAATAGATGGCTGTCTGGGTTCTGCTTTTGAGGATTGTCCTCCTAGTGATTCTTCCTTGTATTTGTGAGATTTGACTTTCATATGTCCCATATGTTCGTATGTCCCATATGTTCCATATGTTCATATGTCCAATATTCTAAGTGAGTGTTAAGCAATACAGGGCTTTTATAAGAACACAGATTAGAAATGGCATTAAATTGTCTCACAACTTTGTCCTGGGTCATTGTTCCAACATGTGTCTTAGATGTAGATCCAGTAATTCGGATTCAAACTAGAGCAGGTGTCAAGACAGAATATTGGGGTGTCAGGGATGTACAGCCCAAAGCACAGGCTGCCATATGGGCCAGAGCTATCCAAGTTATCTTCAAACTCAGTAGTTTGATGGATAGAAGAAAGATACCTCTTTGTGTAGATGTGTGCCCTGTTCCTCTTCCATTAGGAATAGAAAGGAGTAGGTAAAACAACCCAATCACTTTCTGTAATGCTGTTTAATGAATTTCTGAATGGGGTTGTATGGTACAATGATGAAAATTGCAAAGAACTGTGCCTAACTTGTACATGACTTGTGATATTTTTCATGTTTTCTCTTCCTGGGAATTAGTGTGAGTAGTCTGTGCTTTTATTCTAGACTGGAAAGCCTTGGAGCAAGGACTGTTCACTTTTAAAAGGCATAAAATAATTGACCAGTTCCACAAAACAATGATGATGCTGGAGTTTCTGTTCTAGTACACACATGGTATCCCCCAGATACAGGTTTTTGCAGCTCTCAGTTCACTTTTCAGGCAATCATTCCTTCCCCCACAAGAATGAGCAGAAGCTGGAGAATACATTACATGGGTAGCCAGAGCTGGAAGTGGATGGGATTGGGTGGATTAACCCTGGGACACAGAAACATCTGTTACAGGATAACTCCCTAAGTGTGGCAGTGCCAGGACTGGGAGACTTGGGTACAACAGCACCAGACCTGTGGGACCCACGGGTGTCTGTGTATGTGCAAAGGCAAGTGGTAAAGCTGGGTTTGGTACCAAGCTGCAGCTCACATCTCCACACCCAGGGCAGGCCCAGGCACAGTGCACCAGAGCTTTGGCGTGAAGCAAACAAAACTCCTATCTCAGATCACCACCAGAGAGGATCCTGGAGAGAACAGTCTGTTCCATCACCTATGCCCAGCAGAGACATAATGAAATGCCAGGGCTGAAACCTCGAGTTACAAAACTGCAATCCAGGAACATGACAGGTTTTGTGGTGGGGAGGGAAGTCAGTGGAATGGGCTTTCAAGAGAGAGGTTGTTAATATTTCAGCACTTCAGATAAGTAAATTAGGACTGGAAGCTTTTATGAAAGATGTCTAGTTCCATAAGCAGTTATTGAGCTTGATGAGAGTTTATTTGCACAGCAAGGCAGTCTACATCCTGATAGCCTTCAGTGCAGGTATTACCAGGCAAAATTGCCACAGTCTGTGTTTCAGGGATCAAGCTAGATCCTGGCAGTGGCCACCCATGGCCTTGAAGGACACAGGATGGGTGTGGGAGAGGCAATATGCAAAGGGCTGCTTGTCTGGGCAAGGAGCAGATTTTCCCCACCATTATGGGACATTAGCAGGGCATGTGATAATGGACTCCTGTAACTGTGTGAATCAATAAAGCCAGTTAACAAATCCCCATGAAACATTCACAACACATTCTGGTTCCTGTAACACAGTATTAACAACTGTGTTAATTAAACAGTATGGAAGCAGCTTACTGTATCATAGACACAGAAAATTACAGTGGCAGGATATAGAAATATTCCTTTCCACAATGCCTTCTTTAAAAGCTCCATCAATTTGATGACATTTACCTTGTGTTTGACTGTTTGCTAAGGAGATTTACTTTGGTGACTCTCTGAGGAGCCTCAGAGGACCATGATGACCCAGGTGACTCAAATTTCTTTATGCTGTGTTAGAAGAAACTCTGCAGCAGAAACTCTCTTCTCTGTGGCCAGGCATGGTTGGTCAACCAACCACACACATGGATCGTTAACACTCAGATAGAAATTGGGGATTTCAAACATCACAGTATTAAGCCAATAGCCTGGGGAAGAACAAATTTTTCCCTTATCTTTTGCAACAATTTGTACCTGCATGTTTTGGAGCCACTGGAAATAGTGTGTTAGTCATTCTCAGAAACTGTTTGGTATAAGCAGGAAAAAAGTCTTTCCCAGTATTTTACTGTCTAGACCACTGTAAACATATATCCATTTTTAGAACCCATTTTTCAGTGACTATTAAGAACTCCTTGACGCATTTGACCTGTGGTCAAGTTTGGAGTGTAGGCTGGATGATGTTGAACTAGGCAGGGGAAGCAGCAGAGGTAGAGTGTTTGGGAATACAAAGAACCCATGAAATCATCCATTCATCAATCTATATCCATATAAAACACTGTGATGTTCACTTCTGAAAGGCTGCTGGATGGATTTTTCAGCCATTTTCAATAAGAGATAACTTCATTGTCTTAAAATCACATTGCTATAAAGAGTTTCCAGATATTCCATCTTGATAGTCTTGCCTAGAAGAGAAGGAATTCATCTTCCATCCACTGTGCAAGTTTAGTGCACAGTGGCCAGGAAACAGGTCTGATTGCCTGAATTCTTGTCCTGAGAGAGCCCCAGGACAAGCCCTCTGAGAGCCTTCAGAAGAAGTGGGAATAAGTGTCTGAGAATGATGAACATGCTACATTTTCTATTTTATTTAGTGGGCTGAAGATTCCTTATTTCATCCCAGTTCAGAACATTTAAGTGGTCATTTAGGAAAGGTCAAAAACTGCTGAATTTTCATACTGTAGGTTTCCTTTAACAATGTCAACACATTTCCTTGGAACCACAACTCTGGGCTATGTAGACGGACAATGGAGAACATTTTGTTTATATTTAGACTTGTTCCAGCCATGAAATTAGTAGAATAAATAAAGATAGAAGTACAAAGTAGAAAGATTAGAGAGATTTTAATTTGGTACAGCAACCATTAATGGTTTATTTACTTTGTGTTCTTGGAACTTGAGCCATCTCTTGATAACTAATGCTCCAAAGCAGCTGCAGGGAGCAACAGGGAGAGGAAGACAGAGCCAAAAGCAGTAGAAACCAGATAGCCTGGGATAGGTATTGCAGTGAAGAGCAACAGGCCACATCAACACACTATTGGTTTTGATGATGTGGCCAGAAAGTCACAGATCTCACAGAAAGGGGGTTGTCTATGAGCAGCATCAGGAGAGTCTTTGATGTTGTTCTGTGGGTTATTACCAGAATAAAGCCAAATTAAATTATGCCATACAGTTGGTAACAACATAGTCCTCTTGAAATGGTGTTAGACAGCACTTCTTCAGCCATGACAGACATTAAGACAGAGTGAATTCAGCCTGAGCTCTAAATATGTATGTGATTTCTATGTCCTACCCCAAGACTGATGAATGTTTGCATTTGCAGGAGTCCAGGTCAGTCAAACTCGGGCTGCTCCCATGAATTCCTTTATGAACTCAGGATTTTAGCCTTTACTGCTTTGGGGGTGAGGACACAGCATCGCTTCCACTGGAGGTAAAATGTTCACAGCATCCTAAAACACGTCAGCGAACCATCTGAAGTTTGTGCTCACAGGTTCTCACATCTGTGATGACTTATGTTTCCTAAACAATGGTGCTGACCTGAATAAGGCATTTTACTAAGACAAAACCAAAATTTGTGTATTAGGTTGGTCAGGGGCTGCTGGTCCCTGGAGCATATCCAAACACTGGCTCACAGATGGTTTGTTGCAGTTTGACGCCAAGACACCTTTATCCTGAGTGGGAAGGAGAGGAGGCTTTCCCTGTCTGTGCCACTGGATCATTACTTCACCTCTGCTTATTTCCATATCTCTCATTCAAATGGAAATATTTCCCGGAATCATTAAAGGATGTTGAGCTGATTCAAGTTTTTGAAGTACTTTGTCACTGGGGTTGGAAAACCTCCATGGAAGAGCTGATGCCATTCCTAAGCGTTTTCAGCTTTATGCTACCTAAACTCACATGACTTTTGGTTATTTTTGTGTGTGTGTGTGCTTATTTCTGTAGTTATCGCACACAGGCATCAATCTGCAAAGAAAGTCTGATGTAATCACAGCCATACTTGTGAGACGTGATATTTTCCTAGTGTTTAATTTATTATCCTTCACAGATACTGGAAAGGAGTGCCAGCTCAGTTCTGGCTTTGGAACAAGTCCTGCTTTTGTTTTCAGTCAAACTAACGTTCCCAAAGAATCACAGAATATGCAGAGTTGGAAAGGACCCACAAGGATCGTGGAGTCCAACTCCTGGCCCCGCACATGACCATCCCCAAGAGTCGCACCATGTGCCTGAGAGTATCATCCAAATGCTTCTCAAACTCCTCCATTTAATGTTCTCTTTTCCCAGTCTTAGAAGAAATCAGTAAAATTTAGTTGTTGAAGCTTCTTTCTTTCCCTAAAGAATTCCAGGAAACTCTCCTACAAGACCTTGGTGTAGTGTTGGTTCTGGTATTTTTCTTTAAAAAATCAAAATATTTTCCAGCTTGACTATATAAAGGATTGTCCAAGTGCAGCTTTGTGTGCTCATAGAAACACTCTGCCAGGTGGGAACAGAAGGCACCTCAAGACCCAGGATCTGGAGAACTGCAACCATGTGGAATAGCTGTGATACTTCCATTCACATGTTTAGAAGAAATTTTATCCCTGATTTATAGTTAGACCAAGCTGCTTGACCAAGGAAGACTGTGGAGAAACTGCATTAAAAATTTGAACTCCAGTGAGTGCTTGGGAAATAATTAGAGCATATGCTGGCATACTTGGTGTTTGGATTTGTAATTTGTGTGAAGACTTGTCCAATACTTGGTGAGCACCATCAAGTCAGGCCTTCAGCTTTGAGATTTTTGCCAGAAAAATTACAAAAAAGGAGTTCCTTTCGCTTCAATACTTGACAGCTCTCTGCCAGACAGAAATGTTCTGTCCAGTCTTCATGGCTATCCCAGAACAACCCCAAGCTGGTGATTCAGCAGTGTGGAAGAGGGGAAGCTGCTTTAGGCAGCTGCATTCTCTGTAGGCTCCAGTGAATATCCATCCTCATCAAGGGAAGAGTTTGCTGTCAGTACTTCTCCAGTCACATCAGAGCTGTGTTTTGTTTGATTACTGCTTGCAATCCAGAAAAAAGAGAGATTGCAATTGCCTAACAGCTCATTAACTTAAAAGCACAAGTTGGATGAATGAATGCTACACAGAATAAGTCTTTCCTAATGATCCAAATATCTTAAATGCTCAATTTCCACTTTGTTATAGAACTCTATCAACTTTTTCCTATGACAATGATGGAAATCCCTCCATGGAAAGCAGTACAGCTGATATGATCTGTCCTGGGGAACACAGTGCTGCAATGAATTAGCCATGGTTCTGTCATTCCAGAAGTTCAAGGAGGAGGTTATTAATTAATTTGTTCTGTGCTTTGCCTGAGATTATCTTAGGTGATGTTGGCTGTCTTTCCAGCCTCCAGTTTTCCAAATCGACAAATCTTGGAGATGAATGGGTGCTGTTATCTCTTGTTGCTGCTGAGACATCAGCTCCTGTTTCACTCTGACATTCAGATGGTTTTGATAACAGCATTGTTTCCTGCTTTGCAGCAGAGAGAATATAGAGTTGTGGTGATTTCTTCTTATATTATAAAGGCCATAATATCTCCAAGGATGAAGAGGCCACAGCCTCAGCTTGTTCCAGTGTTTGATCATCCTTAGAGTCAAAAAAGCTTTTACTTAGGTATGTATTTTAGTGCATCAAATGTGTCTTAGTTTGTGCCCAAACGTACATGAGATACCAGTTCACACCTTCTCTCCATGTCCAGTTGTAGAGGACAAGATGGAGACAAACAAGCAGCATTTTTCCTTGGTCCCTGTGCTGTGGACCAGACAGTTTTTCTTATTTGATTCTCATTGCCACTAATACTAGAGACAAACTGTCAGCAGACATCTCACCAGATATTTTGAGGTAGAAGGCCAGTGAGGAGTACTGAACTTCTCAAGTCTCCGAAATGAAGAGATTCAGAGGTAGTTAAAAAACCCCAATGACCCAAACCCAAGATGATGTATAGGCTTGCAGGTTTGTCACAGCACTGTGACTATTTCAACAGCTGTACTTATTACCAGAATTCTGGAAGCAAGGACAAAAGCATAAGTCAGAGGATGATTAGAGAGTGAGTTGGAGAAATTTAGACTCCTTCAGAATAAATTTGAGTTACGAACAGCATTTATTATGTCTGTTTAGAGGCAAGGTAATAAGGACAAAGGATAAAGCTTCACTAGCAATCAACTATAGATACTGGGTTTTATTTGTGCCTATGTCACCCAGATACAACCACCTAAGCTTGCCAGAACAAGCACTTTCCAAGCTCATGATTTCTACTCAGGCAGGAGGCAGACCTACACTCAGCCATTGTCCACAGCTGCAGACCGACAGCATGCCCTGCACTGGCAAATACGGACAATTCTTCCCAAGAAAACGTACTCCAAGATGAAATCCCTTCTCTAATACCTTCTTATCTTCTGCCAGCATCAGCTCTCCCACATGCTGACCTCAGCTGCCCCTCTGTCTGTCTGGGATTTAGCTGTTTGTGTATCCCTATGTTGCATGTAGCCCTTCTTTCCATCACAGCCTGCAAGTCAAGACAGGTTTTGTGGACCCAGACTGGTCCTTCTTTTCAGCATCATAAGGGGCTTTCACTGTGCTGCCGGAGGAGCCCAGAGATGGAACAGCATGTGCAGGGATACAGCACATCCACAGCAGCCCCAGCAGCCCCAAGACCTCCCTGTTTGCAAGGAGCACTCAGAACTGGGCATGGCCTGGTCAGAGACCAGGGGCAGAGAGTCTCCAACAGTGCTCTCCTGAAAACCAAGGGACACAAACCATGGCTGTGACGATGCACAAGATACATCCTTACTTTGCAGATTCAACACTCTACCTCAGCCACTGCTGTAGCATTTTACACAGAGAGACCTGTGTCACTGTTTGTATCCTGCCCTGTGCTGCTATGGCAATAATATACACACACAGGTAAATATTTTCGTCATGAGATTGAAAAGATAGATGATTTTAGTTACCAGTACTGGGTATGTTCAGCCATTCAGAGTGATACCTTTACCTACACCGGTTTAGGTTTGGACAAGCTTTCACTGACCACAGATGTTAGGAGTCGTCAAGACCAAAAATAAATGGTGTTGATGTGCAGACTCTCCTGCAGAGAAGTCACAGCTCACCATGTAACATGCAAGCAATAAAAAGGTTTCTATAACTTGCTGCCTACCTGACAGAGATTTTTTTAGCATACAGCACCAGTCATTGTCAGCTGCAGGGGAACACCACTTGTTTCCCTCCATTTTTGCACAGCCTCAAATCACAGCACATGCCTCAGAGTTAGTGAAGCTCTTGAACAGAATCCTTCAGTTCACTACATTTTAACAGTTGGGTGTAATTAATGAGCTGTGTCAGCTCTCATGAGACAGTGAAGCTGCTGCAGAACAGCCTGGAGGTAATGTTGGTTAGAGAGGGTCAGAGCCACAGAATTTGCCATTGGATTCCTCCAGAGTTCAAGGGCCTACTTGGTCCTCAATATGGATGCAGGTTTGCAGATTCCATTAGTTCAGAGATGTCTGAGCTCAGTTTCCATTTGAGCCTCTGCCAATGATGTCCCACGTGATCTCCTCAACAGGATTTCTCGTATGGGCTTAGGCAGGAGCAAATATTTCCTTGCCTGAATTTATGGATTTGTTTTCACAGTTCAAACTTTGATCCACTTCTCAGACTCTGGCCATATGTTTCACTCCCTGTTTTCCTCTGACTTGCAGTCTTACCGCTAAATTTACAGCCTCTTTATGTTGGTCAGCAGCTCCAGAGCCTGTCCAGGGCTCCCATCCTCCAAGCACTCAGATGAATCACATTTCTTTGCAAGATGACACCCGTCATCAGTGTTCCAAAATACCAATAAAACTGTGAAGTTTTACTCACCCCATTGAATTTAGCGACTGTTTTGCAGTGACTGCAGCCTAGACAAACTACACTATTTGCATGTTTGCTTATTTGTCTTCATTCCTGAGCTTGGAGTGGATATTTTCTGCTGTTTCTTTCAGAAGTGGGAATCCAGTATAAAATTAGAAACTGGATTCCATCTATGTCATTTCCCCGAACACAGTAGTACTTCTCATTTAGGAACAACAGCCACAAACCCCCTCTGACCAGAGGAAAAAATATAATGCCTCTATAATTTCATGTACCTCACAGAACTCTGACTTCTGACAGGACAGCATGGAGTAGATAATCTTGGTACCTTAGTTTTTTGATCAGCATTTTAATTCCAGTTACAGGTCAGGCATCTGAGGGTTAAAAGCCTGAGTGTTTTGTCTTCAGAGCATGTATGTAATACAGAAATAATGGTCCTACACTGGCAGAAGGAGGATAAGGGTTGTTTGATCTACACTGTATTGTCAAACGTCTCATTCCTATTGTCAGTTTGTCGCATGTGGCTTGTATAAAAATTCATGTGTCTCCAGCTCTGAGATTAGCAAAACTGCTGGACAGCAGAGACTATTAGAAATGCTCCAAAGTCAAGAAAATTTTGCAACATAAAACCTTTGCAAAAGAACATGGCCTTAAATTGCATTTACTTAATTTCTTAATCAAAAAGTCAACAGAGGAAGGAGAAAAAAAATCTATAATAACTTCTTTGTGTAGCACATATGGTCTACTCCTGCCTTGTCTGATGGAGGAAACAAGGTAGTGGCTGGAATTCAATCCAGAGTCAGAGAGGCTGAAATAAGAAAAAGCAACTCATTTTTAACAACAAGGTGATTAAACCCTGGAACAGACACCTCAGTCTTTCATTCTTGGTACCACATTGGCATGAAGTTTCCTTCTGGACCATGAGTTGAATTTGCTAAGATCAACTTTTTCATCAAATAAGATTTGATGAACTCAGAGGGATATATAGAATATCCCTTAAAGATATTTTCAAGGCAAATTCAGATCCTCTAAGAAAATTAACATACAGCTAGGGTTAACATATGCCATATGTAACCCTATGATGTATGTAGCTTGTGTACAGGCACTTGTGCTGCTTTTCTCCTGCTAATATTGGCTGTTGGGAGTTCGACCAGCAATTTAGGAATTGTGCAAAAGTTGGAAACCCTGCTCTAGAGGGGGCCTGTCTGGAAATAACCAGTCCTGGGGTGTACTAAGGCATCCTCAGCATCACACACGTCCCCTGCCACCGGCCGCTCTTTCTGTTTATTTCCACAAAAATGTCTTTCTTGCTCCTTCACTCCCTGTTCCTGCCTCATGGCCTTGCAGTGACCGCGGGCTGCCTTGACAGAAATCACTGACTGGAATGATGTGTTTTGTCAAGGTTGTCTTTATTTAAACAAGGTTTCTGCTTTCTGAATTCTTTGTAAGAATGGAGGGATCATAAAGCAACTGCTGCACCTCACATGCTGGAGGTTACATGGGACACTCTGGGGAAGGGGACTTTGACATTCTTACCTTGTTTAGTTTCTTCTCTCAGGTTTTTTACACAGAAAAGAGGGACTTCTGAATAAGTTGGCAGTGTAGCAGATAATCAGGATTTTTCTGCTTTGAATATAAGGATAACTACTGTTGGGGACAATCCTGACAACATAGTCAGGGCAGTGGCCTGAGCTCAGAAATCCCAAGTTGCTCCTTCCCAGAGCAGTGGCAAAGGAAATGTGGGTTGATTTTTCCTCCCTTCCCTGTGTACCAGAACACAGCAGACTGCAGTGCAGACAGGATGGCACTGAGCAGCATGATGTAGGTGTTGGTGTTAGAGAAGAGAGTAACACAAGTCAGCCCTTCCCAAGCACCATACCCGTGGAGGGTGTTCATCCTGAGGAGCTGGCACTGAGACACAGGAAACGTCATGAACTGGAGATTAAAGAGCAACAGAAAACAGATTTTCCCAGGCCAGTGACAAGCCAGGAACAGAGTTCTGGTTCCTGTTAAACTAACAACCTTTCCTAAATTTTCATCAATTGGGTGCAAGGATAGACCTGGGTTTAATGTAAGCAAATTCTGTACATATTGGTAACATTTCAGGTCAAATGTTAAGCCTAACTCAAGGAGCTGAGATATGAGCCAAAGTGTGCATAATAGGACACCTATTTATTTTAACTGCAGAACTGTGAGCCTGCTCTTCAGTGTGAGCTGTATAAGCTGATGAGCCTGGACGGGAGGGGGATCTGAACACATTTCCCCACACAGAGGAGCTGGGATGAATATTTCAATAGTTCAGGAAGACCTTGAGAAATATGGATGTTAAAAAATAATGGTTAGTGTGAAAGAGATCAATATCTACTTAGAGTAGAGTAGATTTCATGGGGTTTCAGCCAGAAAAAATCAGGCATTGCTTCTGGATTATGTGCTGTGACAGTCCCATGTGGCTCACCAAGTCTCTTCCTTCCAGGGAGGTGGGAAACGGCAGCCTGAGACAGAACAGATGGATTTGGTCAGATAAGGATTTAAATCAGCCAACTAATGTTGCTGATAATGCTGCCTATTTCAGATTTTTATGTGCTAGAGAAATTTTGCAAAGACAAGTAATTAGTAATTCTGGAGCAGGATCTGAACAACATCCATTGGTGTCAGACAAAGATCCCAAGCTCGCCATGGTAAGGGCCAGAGACAGTGGGCAGCACCAGTAATGCTGATTTGCTGGTAGAGAAAAGTCTCTATAGAAAGTCCAGGTCTCGCAGAGAAATTTCCAGAGTGGATAAAACCTGGAAATGGAAATCAATTGCTAAGCACTCTGTTATTCATTACCCTCCCTCCATACAAACACAATACTCACTACTTCCTCTATTCAGTTGGACCCTTGAGCAGAATTTTTGTTGCATTGTTCATTTTTTAAGCACAAAGAAATAGTTTTAAACCTTCTTGTAAGCATCTGAATGTATTGTTGTCTTTCACACACATGCACAGACCAGCTCCTGCATTCACACTGCAAAGGAACCAGAAGGCAGACAGAGAAAGGAGCAGGAATACCAAGATCTGATATCAGTGCTGTCTGCTGGATGACAACTGAAAAGCCCAGAGCCGTCTGTCACAGCCAGGGGGTGGCTTTACATGTTGCTTTACTGGGGAGGCTGAGCATGCCCAGGTTCTCCCCTCGCTCTGCCTCTGCCTCCCTTGGTGCACTGGGACCACTCACCCTAATCCCAGACAAAATACTGGCAGGCACTAAATGCTTAATGCATATCCTGCAGTCTGATGGGGGGAAAGATCCACCTCTCTCAGCATCCCTCTAACTACGAAGTAGCTTGTTCAAGATGAAGGTTCCTTTGGTTATGTGTGAGCCTGGTTCTTGGCAGGACAAACTGACCCAGACCAAGGAGCTGAGGCACTGCAGAACTGCAAATCAAATGGCATCTGTGTCGATGTTTGAAGTGCTGCCAGCGGTGCTGGTTCTGCTGACTGACATCTCATCTCAGTGAACTCATGTGTTCCAGGCAGGGCAGTGATGGCACTTACCTTATTCCACTATTACTGGATTTATTGTTAATAAATACACTTGTAATTATTTCCTGACCTGGAGGCACCAAACCTGGAAGAAAGGACCATGTCACAGTGCTTAGAGATTAACCTTGCTGGTTACATGCAAAAGGGAATAGCTCCCACAATTCCTGTTGATTTCTTTTCCTAGAAATGAATGCAAGACTTGCAGAGAAGACAAACTGTGTTGATAGTCTCAAGGACAGCAGCACAGCTGAGTCTGTGGGGCCTGGCCCTGGTTCCACTGCTGTTCAGGAATTCTCTTCATTAACAGCTGAATAAGTCGTAGGCTCTTCCTGCTCTATTTTCTGCTATTTTGGTCCATTCTTCATTTTTTAAAATGGCCCAAATGACATCATAGTTAGTTTCATTATATACCTTTTGTTCTGCTTTTCTGCAGCAATGATCCATTATTGCCATGGATTCCTGAGCACAGGGGGCTCTGGGAGCTGCTCCCACAGCTCCCACAGGCTCAGCAATGCCTGTTTGTCCTTGGAAATGTGCACTCAGTGATTTGGCTGCTGAATTCAAACCCTCATGCACTGCTGCTTTGCTTTTTTTTTTTTACTGGTTTGGGCACGAAGTGGAAACTTTGGGTTTCTTTTGGTATATGCTTTTTAAACTTGACTGAAGAGCTGTAGAGTTCTAGATTATCCATTAGCTTATAATTTGTGCTTTTCTAAAGAAGGGGCAGAGGTATGAAGGAGGAGAACAAAGGAACACTCTTCAGGTTTTTCCCTGTGTGGGAATGAGTCATCTGCAAAACTCCAACTACTGCACAGCACAAGATCCTGTCTTTAAAAATTTCTGAAATAAATGGATATTTGGACAAAGATTTTCAGTGCATCATCTGAATTTCTTACTACAAAAGAGAAAGAAAAACAGAAGTAAAGAAAAAACTCTGTTGGAAGGATGAATTCTTTGTGATGCAGTGCACTCAAGCTCTGCCCTAAACGCTGCCCTCACTGATGGGCAGTTGCACATTACTGACCTGAATTTGAGACAGTTATGGAACTGGAATTGTCTTTGCAATTTGCCCCTTAAAACAGTAGCTCGTTACAAATGCACCTCATTTTATAGAACCACAGATTCAAAAAACTGTTCAGGTTGGAAAAGGCCTCCAAGACCATCAAGTTCAACCTGTGACTGATCCTCTCCTTTTCAACCAGACCAGAGCACTGAGTGCCATATCCAGTCATTTCCTGAACACCCCAAGGACTGGGGATTCCACCACTCCCCTGGACAGCCCCTTCCAATGCCTGACCACCCTTTCCATGAAGAATTCATCTTGAAATTAACCTGATTTCCTCACTTTCGTGTGACCTTGTTGGGCTCCAGTCCTCCTCCATAAATATGACAAGTGTCATGGGATTGAGTGTTCTGGGAGAGCTTCACAGACACCCCAGACCCTGATGGAAATTGAGAGGGAGGAGGAGAGCAGGGCAGAGAGATGTAAAGTAGCAGCAGAAAACACTGCAGAGAACTGCAAGTTTGGACTGAAAGACCTAAAAAGACATGGAGAATGTGAAATGATGGGTGTGGACATGTGCTGGCAGTGCCGGGCAGGAAAGCCTGGGAAGTTTGTGGGGTTAGGGCAGGGCCAGAGGGGCTGCTCCCCTCTCTCACAGGCCAACAACACGCCCAGTGTTCAGCTCCCCACCCTGGAGACTGTGGGCTCAGTTTATCAACAATTCACACTCGAAGAGCCAACACCTGGGCTTGCAGATAATTAATCCTTCCTGTGAGGAATGTTCCTTAGGGAATTGATCATTCACAGGCTTCATTTTGTGCCTGCTTCTTAGGGCAGAACAGGCTGCCTATATACTCTCCAGGGCACTGATATTGATTTCCATCAAACCAGCCCCAGAAGAATGGAAGTGCAATCACAGCAGTGCTGGAGAGAGTTACAGCCCAGGGCCTGGAAGCTCAGCAGCAGCAGCTAAATAGACCTGCCATAAATGAATCAAAAGTCAAAAACAATGTGCTCTGGGAACTATAAATATGTGATTATGAAGTAACAAACCAGGGTTCCCCAAGTGCTAACAACCTCCTGGCATTCCATTTAATATCTATAAATCTGCCATTGCTTGAGTTAAGTGAATTCCCCTTGGTGTATTAAACCCTTTGTTTACAGGGAGAGTAATTATGGTGACTTTTAGTGCAAATAAGAGATGCCCAGTCCAAGGCATGTAAAACTGAATACAAACATCTCACACTAAGCTGAAAGGCTTCCTCTGACATTTGGGGGAAACTCCCTGAACTGCTCTCAGTCAGGAGCACCTGACCATACCCATCCCACAGCCTTTCCCAATGCAGTGGGGACAGGAAGGGGTTAAAGTCTCCTGGTGGTTGTTGATGTGGGCAGTGCAATGTGTTCATTTTAAACTGAATGGGGAGGTTTCTGTGGGAGCAGCAAGGTCAGATCCCAGGAACAGGAGCTCAGGATTTCAGAGCTTAATCTCGATTCTGACATTGACTGTTTTATGAGTTTGGGAAAACTTAGCATGCTTAGATGGAGGATCCAAAAGCTCACCCACCTTAAAAGGAAGTTTTGCAGGTTAATTAGGGCTTGTTTCCTAGAGCTCTCCATGTGAAAGGTGCCAGGACATATACATGGTAACATTTACATACAGCCACAGATAAATCGAGAAAGCTTTAAAACGTTTGTTGCAAAGTTAGTGGGAGCAAGAGGAATGGTTCAGACACAAAAAAAGGAATGGCAAGAAAACCAACTCAGCTTCCAGTTTCTAAATACCATCTCTCAGGCCATGAGGCTGCTGAGGAGTGACAGTGGTGGAGCACTAGTTTACACCACTGACAATGTGAATTCCTAAGGGTGACAGGCAGTTACCAAATGGACTCCCAAGAACAGTGGGCAGCCAATGCTCAGTACTGAAATCTGGATTGGAACTGAGCAGTGGGAATGGGCTCAGGAGGAGTGAAAGTTGAAAATAAGGTTGATGTCAATCCAGTGGTCCTCAGAAATAGTCAGTGAATAGTTGTTTGGGTGAGAAGAGAACAAACTGGATAGTGAAAATATCTTTACACACAGATATTGGAGTCACAGAGTCACATAGAGAGTGAGGAACAGACACCATTCTGGTTTACTTTTACTTTGGACTTTCTCCCACCAGTGGGCCTTAAGAGGCATCATTCTTGCTTTACATCCAACTTCTAGTTATGATTAATCTAATAAGCACCTCTGCTGTTCCCACAGGGTTGTAGCAATAGCAGATCTTTCCTTCACATGGCTCTGTGAGATCAGTTCAAATGTGGCTTTTCTAACGCTCTTTTTCAAGAAATCCAAACAGACATGCTTGTGAATGTTTTTTAAATACAATCTGCAAAAACATATTTCTCCTTATTTCCTCACCATGGCCACATGCAGGCTGTGAGCAGCTCCCATACACTGTGACTAGGAAATGGACAAACAAGGAAAACAAAGGAATACTCTCTAGTCCCAGCAGCAGCAGAAGCAGAGTGATCAGAGTGTAAAAGACAGAAAAAATATCAAGCAGTGGTGAACAAAGCTGAGGCATGGTGAAGGGTTGTGGACAGAGGCAGATGGGCTGGCCTGCTCAAATGGGCAGGCTCACAGAGAGAATCCTGTCTTTCATGCCAGTAGCCTTATAGAGAGGATTTTCCTTCTCCTCAAAAAGACAGTTTTTCCAATATAGAAGCCCCCTAACCATCCTAAGGAGGGGTAGAGAGAACATGAAAGGTGATTCTTTCCTCAGCAGCTTTTCATTTTATCTACCATTATATTGTGGCCTCTGCAGCTGTTGGTCCCGTTTTCCTCTCACAATTCACAATTTATTTCAAAAGCAGTAAGGCTCCACCCTTAAAAGTGACTGGAAGCATTCCATGAAACTGATTGCATGCAAAACCTTCTCGTGTGGCTAAGAAGAAGATAGAGCTGGATAAGGAATTGTATTTCACTTTGCCAAATTAGTCAACACAATGAAGGCAGCAATCAGCCAGTAAACACAAGGCAGGACCTGGCACCTTCCTGCAGATGGACAGGCAGATAAGGCAGCATGGAGGCAGTGTGTCCCATTTACCCAACTCATATGGGCAGCTCATATGGGTTTGCAGTGTCATTACTGAGGTCTGGAACAAAAGCAGATAATCTGTTGAAAGACCTTTTCACTGCAGAGAAGAAGATGGATTGGAAATACAATGAATTTGCCTGCTCCATACTTCTAAGACACACTGGAGCTTTTCAATGGAAGCTTAAATATTTGCTCTTGCACTGGTAAAAACAACATATTCCTTTCATGTCATTGTTTTTCTGAGTTCTTACATCTTTTTTTTCCAAGAAGAATATTAATAAGACTCCAACCTTCTCTGCAGCACTGTGATTTCTCCTTCTTTGAATCAGGTCTCTGATTCCTCAGGAATTCCTCATGCCTGGTTAGATTCCATCAAAAAAGTGCAGATGCTTTGGACTCTACACAAAAGATTGTGGAGGCTCAGAAACATGCAGAAATCCAGATCCCCTCCCTGGCCTTTGTGCTCTCTCTGCATTTTTGTTACACTGGGGTCTGAAACAGCCAATTCACATTTCCTTTCTTACCGTCTTGTGGCTCATTGGTCAGATGCTCGATGTGTTAGTTAGTTCCACGTCTAGCAGGTTTATTTATGCACAAACTGGACCCATTTTTGTTTGTTCAGATCATTTTTCTCATTGCATTGTTGTTTTATGACAACAGTTCCAGGGCTGGAGGTATCTTCCAAATTCTGTCGGACATGGCGTGGGATGAGGCACATCTGCATCTGCCATGTGTGAGCACAGGGACAGCAGCTGGGCAAGGGCATTGAGGGGTTCCTGTCCTATTGCAGTGCTGTAGGAGGATCAAAAAAGGAAAGGAAGGACCAAGTGCCACTGAAAAAAGGAGAGGCAGAGCAGCCTCTCATTCTAGTCTGTGTCTTCTTTGGCTGCCAAAAATTGTACAGCCTTTTGCCTTTCCCTTGTCCTGTGTTAAAGTTGTGGATATCAAGGGGGAAAATCATTTCCTTGGCTTTACTGTGGTCTTTGGGACATCTACATTTTGCATTTCTTCTAGTCTCTGGGCTGAAAATGCTAAAAATATTTTGGCTGTGGTTTTTTGGGTGGTGGTGC
Organism: Neodrepanis coruscans; assembly: GCA_013400695.1. Taxonomy (NCBI): domain Eukaryota; kingdom Metazoa; phylum Chordata; class Aves; order Passeriformes; family Philepittidae; genus Neodrepanis; species Neodrepanis coruscans. Next base: position 1,610 of record VYZS01069304.1, on the reverse strand, counting down.
TGCTGCTTTTCAGATGAAGAGCTGCTCAGTCCAAGTCTTGTTCAGCAGACAGCACACAGAGTTAAGGTGCTCAAAGACCCTTTGTGGGGCAGGATCTGAGCAGTGGTAGCAGATTTGAAGCAGACTACACATCTACCTTGTTGCCACTTTATTTTTGTAACATCAAACAGGATTTTGTACAATAGAGCACAAATGATGAGCAGATGTGAATTGTTATGAGAAGCACTAGTAAAGAGGTAGGAAGCACTAAATAATTGGTTGAAATTCTTGATTTGCCAGAAAATAGGATAGACAAAGCTGGCAAACACCTGAGATCAGGATGCAAGGGAATTCCATTTTCCTTTTAGGATGTGCTCTCCCTAAGGCAGATATTTTGCCCAGTTTTTGCTGCAGATTTACAAACACAATATTCATCCCTCAGCAGACAGGAGAGACATCATCCTCCCTCTTCTAAGTCCATGGAGCTGGATCAGCTTTTAACACAGCTAAAAGCCTCTTCTCTTTTCAGAACTGACAAGCACTGCAGGGCATGTGCTAAGGGATCACAGAATGTACCAGTCTGAAACACTGATGGTGTGCTGATGTGCTGGACCAGCTCTGTTATACACCTGGGCTGCACTGCTGCAAGGAAAACCATCTCACAGCAGTTTATATTCTCAGCGGACGTGACCAGTTTGATGCCACCAAGCACAAAAGCAGGTGCTTCAGGCTGACTCTGTGTCAGAACATGACACTGTGCCAGACTGTTTCCGAAGGTTTACAACCATGTCTAAATGGAATAAAAAACATAAACCAAAATTCATCGAAATAAGTAAAGTGGAGCTCTGCAGGAACTAACTGAGGCATGGCTTTCTCCCCCACTCCTTCCTGCCAGATGTGGCTGATGTGGTCTCAGGCTCAGGAGGAGGAGAGGAGATCAGGAACGAAATGGATGCTTGGCTTCCTGCAGAGGCACAGGCAGCCATCCCCCAGGCAGGAAGGGGCCAGTGGTTCTCTCTGTCTGCAGGGAGAGGGACAGCAAACTGTCCGGGAGTCACGGGGTGGGGGGACAACTAGAGAGTGACCATGGTAACGAGCCTGGCTCCAGGGAGGGTGGACACCAGGCAAGCCCTGAAGATCCATCAGAATTGTAAAACCTGACTGCACAGAAAGGGCACTTCTAGTCTCTGTTTCAAAATAAGGCTGGATATCAAAAGGATGGATTCCTCGAGGGCAAGATTGAACAATAGAATATAAATATATGCAAGCAGTGCAGACTGTTTGCGTGTAACATGGAGCTACATGACAAGAAAAATATTCTCCCTTATTTTTTGTGTTAGTAAAGCTGCCAGTTTCTTGACATTTCAGAAAAATGAGACATCTGACATCTGTCAATCTTACAGAAGGTCTTTTACACTTACACCAGACTGAGGTGTGTGTGACTGTGTGTGTCACCCTCATGTGTGAACCAGTGTGTGCTTCTGAGGCTGGAACTGGAGCAGCAAAGATAATGCCTTAGGAATATGCATCCCATATCACTGCCCATGGGAGCAGCACTACAGAAATGACAGAAATTACACATCTTCCCAGGGTGCAGAGGACTGGGAGTCTCTGTGGCTTCCTTATGCCAA
>VYZS01069198.1:5471-20830 GCA_013400695.1 Neodrepanis coruscans | reverse complement strand
ATCCCTCTCACCAGATGAAGGCAGAAATAACTCTGTCCCAGTGCTTCCAGTACTGCAACCCATTCTTGAGAACCTGGTCACTGTGGGGATGGAGACCCTAGGAATGAGAACAGTGCCCTGTTCTAACCTTGGCATCTTCCTTTGATGAAGAGGACCCCCAACACTGATTGCTTCAGGCTTCTGCTCTGCCCCTGTCCTGCCAAGTTGCAACATTGACAAAGGTACAATAAACACTGACAAATATCAAACTTTTGAAATAGAGATTGATTTTATGTCTGAGGAGGAGATTATTTCACAGATGAAAGCATGAAATGGTTTTCTTTGAACTGAGCAAACATAACAAATACACTAATTACTTTAAACCTCCAAAATCAGAACCAGTAAGCTCAAGAGAAACGCTTTGGAGAAACGTTACCATCAAGGCAGGATGTCCTGCTTATGTTAAAGGATATTATTAAACTTCTTAGTAGAACAACAGCAAAAATTGTGAGGTAATCATTGTGGGCAATACCAAGCTTGTATAGCTTATACAGTTACACAGATGGAGAAATGATTACCCTTGTTTATATGAGCTAGATGTGATTATGTGTCATAAGTCCTTGACGACAAATTATAAAGCTTATGCAAGAAAAGGGTAACTGAAACAGAAACAGAAGGGAGAACTGACCATGAATTCAAAGGTATCAAAACTTGGGTATATTATGTAGTGGCTAAGCAAAAGAAATAATCATATTTCAGCATTTTGATATGGAAAACTAATAAATAAAATAAAGAGGTCAAAGTTAAGCTTGCAATGAGCTGGCATGAAAGGAAATAGTTAAATGTAAAGTTGACATTTAGATACATAGTAATGAAAATTTACTAAAAAAGTGAAGAAACGTCAACACAAATAATTAATGGCTACCAATTAGAATTAATAATAAAAAAGCCTATAGTCTAGACTAATAGAAATTGGAAGAAATTTCATTTATATACAAATGTGCAGTTTTGTGCTTGGGAGTACCTAACACCCCTTTGTGCTAGAACTTCAACAGTTTGACATGATAGAAGAGGAACCCAAAATATACTCATCAGAATCACACTTTGTATGAACTGCTGACATGAGAAAGTTATGAGCAAAACAAATATAAGCCTAAGCTGCCATCAAGAGATCTGTTTTCAGTAGAGATATGAAAATATTTTTGCTGTGTAATCTCTCAGTAAAACTTCTTCTTGAATATTATATAAAATTATGAATTAAATCTGAAAAACATGCAAAGATGGGCTCATGCAATGGATAAGAAAGAGATTCTCTACACAAGAGATTCTCTACACAGAACATGGCTCTTCCAGCCTAGTAAAATGAAAACTGAAATGGGGTAAGATTGCTCACTACAAGTGTATCACTGCAGGAAAGGTTTGTTGGCTGAAAAGGCAAGTGCTGGCAGACAAACAAAGATTTATATTGGCAAATGCATTTAGACTGAAAATCAAAGGCCAATTAAAAGAAGGTTAGAAGAAGCGAAGTACAGCTTTGAACACAGTCATTTTACAGAGGGACTTGTGTGACCCAGTGCCTGGGACAGCTGGGCACAACGAGCCCACTGGGCTCCCTTTAATCCTCTGTTCCTGACAGAGCTACCTGTCTTATGACTTCTTTTCAGCCAGTCTGCTGGTCCTAATTGAGGAACAAACAACTTTCACATCTTTAATATCCGGTTTCTTTCAACAAGTTTATCCTGTACAAAACTTTCTCCTTCACTAAGGTGTTTTATTTGAGTCATATCACGTGGCCAGCCACATTTTTAAATGAGGTGGTGACCTAAGACTCATATATGTGATCAGGCTGTAAGTAAACTTCCAGGATTCCTCTAAAGGATCACTTCATTCTACAGCACTCCTGAAGGAACCATTCCTAGCAACTATTTCTATAATCCACAAGCTTATCTATACATTCAATGTACTAAATCATAATTAAATATATTGATGTGCCAAAAGGCAACTACCCCAGGAAATTTCAATAAAAAAGATGAGAGAAAACATCAAACATAAATATCAGTAGTATTAAGCTGACAGGATTTGGCACAGTAGCCAGTATAGCTGTGTTTTAATAAGTTTTTTCAAAATAAGGAATATGAAATGAAGTTTCATATGCAGATCTCATGATGGGTATTTCTGTTGCCTTGAAGTGACATGGCAAGAATGCAAAAGGAGAAACAATGTTTGTGTGTAATCATGCAGGAAAAGATAACAATCAGCTGACAAGGAACCTTATTTGAACAAAGGGAAATGCAAAGCCCTCCACTGGACAGCAAAAACCCAGTGCACCAGTACATACTGGGAATCAAGCAGGAGGAAAACAAGTTTCTGGGAAAGGCCCTGGGGATCTGGGTGGTCAGCACATTGACTGTGAACCAGCTATGTGCCCTCATGGAAAGAAGGCAAACAGCTTCCTGGCGTGCATCAGGAAGAGCACTGCCAGCAGTTGATCCTTCTCCTCTACTCAGCACTGGTGAGGCATTTCTGGGATCCTAGGACGAAAGAGACTGGGACACACTGGAGTGAGTCCTCTGAAAGGCCATGAAGTCAATCAAGTGACTGCAGCATCTGTTGTGCAAGGATAGGCTGGAAGTGCTGGGGCTGTTCTTCCTGGAGAAGAGAAGGCTCAGGGAGATCTCATCAGTGTGTATAAGAACCTGGTCAGGGGAGAACACAGCCAGACTCTTCTCAGTAGTGTCCAGTGATAGGATAAGAGGCTGCAAAGAAAAATTCATATAATTTCCATTTAAACGAAAGAAAAAAAAGATGTTATCATTGTGCAGAAGGTCAAACAGTGGCACAGGTTGCCAAGAGGGGGTATAGAGTTTCTGTCCTTGGATGCTCAAAGCCCAGCTGGACACAGCCCTGATGAATCTGCTCTAGGTGGCCCTCCTTTGAGCAAGGAGGGTGGACTGGGCAACCTCCATTCCATTGTATTATTTAGTAATCTTTACCCAATATACATTGTAATCCTAACAGTTGCTTCCAAAACCCAAAGAATTAGCACATAAGAATAGAAGACATAAAAAAGGTATAAAAGCAGAATGTATTTAATTGCAAACAATATATTTGTTGCCTATCTCATATGTATATGATATGCATTAAATATATTCAGGATTAAATTTAAGAACCACCCATATCACTAAATATGCTCAATCAAATAATTCATTAGTAAAGACAAAAGAGTCACATGAGAAAAAAACTATCAGATCTTTGGATTGCAAAATCACAAATTTCCTCTCATGAGGTTGTCCCTTTGCTTTGAATCCAAAGATATCTTTAAATATAGCTTTAATACACAGCTAAAAATAAGTTCCTGAACTTTTCTTAAACTGGTTTAACTAGTTTTGATGAGACCTTTTCCCTTGAACCATAGTACCTCAAATTAGAAAACAAATAAACTTTTAGTGCTCATACAAAGGGTGGTACTGAGCTTCTGTAGAGCCACGTCTTTCACATCAAGTCCTCTACAGCAGTAAGTGCAAATTCTAGCCTATATTACTGTGCCTGGAATGAAATGTAGCTTGAGGACAAGTGCTGTTGACGCTCATTACATTACAAATACATCCTTTATAAACACCTTTTTTTTTTGATATGTACCAGCATGAGTACAAATGAAATATTGTTAGAGTGTTGGGGGAAGAGAAACTGCCTGGGAGCTGTCTTCTGGCAGCACAGAAAGAGACATTTCTCTTGACTATTCTTCTCATTAAATGGGTTGCATTTAGCAAGAAATGGAAGTGAGCATCTGTAAAGCCTTCAAAAGTAGCTGGACTGTGACAAATACAGTCCATGGTTTATGCAAAGCACTGCACCCTTCACAACGTGTCTGCAGCTGACTGAAACAAAGAAACACGAGTACCTTTGTCATAAAAACAGTTCTGTTTCTGAGGTGAACTATTCTGTTTCTGTTTCTGTTCTGTTTCTGATGGAGAGATCCTGTAGCTTGGCTGTAATTTCTAATCATGGCAGTTGTCGCCTCATACTTGTGCCAGTGACACCTGTTTCAGTCTCCAAAGCAGGGACACAGGGGAACCTGGCCCAGACTTAGCCCTGCAGGCATTTGTAATTATTTACCTATAGATTTCTATAACCTTGTGTCACACTACTTCTTTGTGCTGGGTGAGAGTTAATTTTTTTTTTTTGTATTAGCTAGTGCAAGAATATAGTGTGTTTGGGGTTTTTTAAAATAATTTATTAAGTGTTCCCAGATTAGGCCACACTTGTGTTGATATCTTCTCTTTCCTGTGATGAAAAATTCACAATGTTACCCTGAATAACCAGTCTGGTGGGTTCCTTGAGAAGCAACTAACATCCTTTTTGTATGTTAGTACAAAAAAATGCAAATGCATCATGATAGGATGTCACTATGATGTTTCCTTGATGCTAATAACTTAGGAAGGGCAAATAATTTGTGACTTTAAAAGTGAAACCTGGAAAAAAAAATTAGGTCATTCTCTCTAAAAGTATTCCCAAAATTTCTGAGGCTCTTGAGATCCTGAAGGAGTTCTTCAGCACTGTGAACTCCTGCTGCATCACTGTGGTGCTCTGCTTTATGAAGACATTTTGTCCTAGTGCAGTACGAGACTGATCCAGACAGATAAAAGCACGTTGCAGCATGTTGGTGTTTTGAGCTCACTGAACAGAAGTGTAAACTACACTGATGATCAACACAAACTGGTGACAATGTGCTCTGAACACTTTATTTTTGTGTTCTGGTGGCATCTGAGACAATTTTGTGATACTTTGCTGGGTTGCCATTAAGTCAGTTTGTGGTAATGCACATATTTGATGTATGATGATGGCTCAGTGATCTTTCATAGGAGCCACAAAATTTAAGGCAATCTGGGAATTTTATGCTGTACTTTTGCCACTTAGAGACTACATGGATTAGATATTTTCTGCCTACACAATACATGCTTGATAAATTTTTTTCCCTCTTCTGCCAGGAAATTGGGTTTAAAATTCTGTTACCAAAATCACTTAATTATTATTATAAACAACCATTTGTACAGAGTGCATCAGTTAATCCACTGTCACTGAATTATAATTTATCATTACTGAACTATGACAACGATTAGAGGATACAGTGTCTATTCTGGGCACCATTTTTTAGCTGTTTTCAAAAAATGAGACTGGACAAAAGACACTGCTGTGCCCACATCGAAGCATTGCTCGGATCATCCATGTGGTGCCACAGACACATTTTACCAATGTGAATGTGAATGTGAAAAATGCACCCAAATTTAACTGCTGGCATGGTCTGAGAAACTTTAATTTGCATATACCCACCAGGGAATTTTTAAAAGTAGATTTTGTTATGAGTTCATGTGCCCTGACTGCAATTCTGCCCCTGCACCTCTGCTGAGTGGAGAATCCTGGGAGAATCTGAAATGGAAAAGCCTCATCCCTATGGTCAGTAGGGCTCCCTACCATATGTCAGGATTTCACCAGGACAAAGAAGAAAACCTTGGTGTCTAATAGTGTACAACGAAGTAGTAAAACCTTTCAGTAGGAAAGAGGGAGATTTGGACTCAAATCTTTACATTGCCTGGACTGAGATAATGTCTCAGCTTCAGGTATTTTCAGGCCCAGGTATTTTCCAAGGAATAGTCTGTGTAAAACTGCCCACTAAACAGTTACGATAAAGAGAGTTTACAGTTATGTGATTCTAAGTACTTTGTCAAGAAATACTTGGGTATCAGGCTTAACTAGTACGGAGTGGATAAATCATGAGAATACACAATTAAAAATAAGTACAAAGCAAATACTGAGTTGCTGTGGATTATGTGAGCACACCTCCCATTTTCATGGTCTGGATCAGGCAGAAGCCATTGGGAAAAATCAACATTCAATTGCACAAGCAAAGACTGTGCTTACAATTCTCGTATAACACCTTATACGTACAGTAATCTGAGTTAATACGGCTTGCACAAACTTATATAGGGTGTTTCCTAACCTTTGAATGCTTTATTTTTTTTTATTTTTTTTTTACGGTGATGCACGTCCATCTGTGCAACACTTAAGTTGGGAAACCACCGGCACAGGTTGGCATCCCACGGCTCTGCAGCCCAGCACCGCTTGGAACGAACGGCGAGGCAGGTGGAGCGCAGTTATCGCTGCCCACAAGTGCGACGTCTATCGATAACACCCGGTGCTCTGGGGGGTCCCAGCGGCGCTGCTGGCTGTGCGTGGTTAAACCCGATGCTCCTAAAGGCCACCCGGCCCCCGGCGGTCCCGTGGCCGATGCCGTGACCCCGCACACGGGNGGGGGGCGGGGAGGAGGGGGCTCCTCCCGGGCCGGGGGAGCTCCGTAGCCGGGATCGATGCTCGGCGAGCGGGGGAGCGTGGGCGAGGCCGGGATGCCCCGCTCTGGGCCCCGAACAGGGGGTCCCTCCTTCCATCCCCCCCCAGGCCTGCGGCGGCCGCCGAGCCCCGGCCCTTCCTGCCGAGCCTTCCCGGCGCTTCCCGCGGCCGCAGCCGCTCCCCGTCGGCGGAGCCCGCGCCGCCGGNGGGCTCCCTACCATATGTCAGGATTTCACCAGGACAAAGAAGAAAACCTTGGTGTCTAATAGTGTACAACGAAGTAGTAAAACCTTTCAGTAGGAAAGAGGGAGATTTGGACTCAAATCTTTACATTGCCTGGACTGAGATAATGTCTCAGCTTCAGGTATTTTCAGGCCCAGGTATTTTCCAAGGAATAGTCTGTGTAAAACTGCCCACTAAACAGTTACGATAAAGAGAGTTTACAGTTATGTGATTCTAAGTACTTTGTCAAGAAATACTTGGGTATCAGGCTTAACTAGTACGGAGTGGATAAATCATGAGAATACACAATTAAAAATAAGTACAAAGCAAATACTGAGTTGCTGTGGATTATGTGAGCACACCTCCCATTTTCATGGTCTGGATCAGGCAGAAGCCATTGGGAAAAATCAACATTCAATTGCACAAGCAAAGACTGTGCTTACAATTCTCGTATAACACCTTATACGTACAGTAATCTGAGTTAATACGGCTTGCACAAACTTATATAGGGTGTTTCCTAACCTTTGAATGCTTTATTTTTTTTTATTTTTTTTTTACGGTGATGCACGTCCATCTGTGCAACACTTAAGTTGGGAAACCACCGGCACAGGTTGGCATCCCACGGCTCTGCAGCCCAGCACCGCTTGGAACGAACGGCGAGGCAGGTGGAGCGCAGTTATCGCTGCCCACAAGTGCGACGTCTATCGATAACACCCGGTGCTCTGGGGGGTCCCAGCGGCGCTGCTGGCTGTGCGTGGTTAAACCCGATGCTCCTAAAGGCCACCCGGCCCCCGGCGGTCCCGTGGCCGATGCCGTGACCCCGCACACGGGGCGCTGCCCGGGGCCCTCCTGCTCTCGGCTCCAGCGCCCACCCTAGTCCTGCCGCGGGAACCGGCACCTCCGGGCTCGCCGCCGGGGAGGCCGCGATTGCTTCCCGCGGGCTCAGCCGGGTTGGGGCGTTTGGGCCAATGGAGACTGGGCGAGGTTCGGGAATTCGGGCACGCGCGGCTCCGCATCCCGAAGTCTCCACATCCCGGGACCGGCGGCGCGCGATCCACCGCTGCCGCCCCGCGGGCGGGGGGAGGGGCGGGCGAGCGGCCCCGCCNCAACCGCTCCCCGTCGGCGGAGCCCGCGCCGCAGGGAAAGGCCACGGGTTCCTCTCCCGCTTGGAAGAAGGAGCGGGGGCGGAGGGGACCGACAGTGGCCCGGCGGGTCCGTGCGCTGGAAGCGGCGCATCCCGAGCCGGGGGAGCTCCGGGAGCGCCCCCGGGATCCGCGTGGAGCGGGAGCCGTGTGGCTCCGCAGAACCACTTTGGCGAGTGAAGTTTCAAGTGTGGCTCGTTGCGGGTACGCGGGTTGGTAGCGGGCGTGTAATTGAAACCGGCTCGAATCCCATGAAAATAGAAGGCTTTTAATTTCGTTTAACCTACTTCGTGGCTTTAGCAACTGAGACTTTCCTTGTGTTTTAATAACTCTGTCCGTAATAATTAAACGAGAAGTGGAGCGTGTAGGAGTTTAACTACCCGTGACATCCATCTGTGATGTAGCAGGCTAGAATTTCCTGACCCCCAACTTCCCCATTTTGTGTATCATGTCTGTGCTTCTTAACTGAGATACCTCCATTTCAGCAATTTGGAGATTATTAAGTGTTTCTAGGAGCTTTGCTCTTCAGCTTTTCTATCCTGTTCTTTCACCCTGCCCTCAAAAAAGGTGGTGTAAAAATCGGGCATTTCCACATCCAAAACCTCCTATAGCTGGATAGGAAAGATTAACTTTGCAGGTCATGTTCTTGTGGGGTGTTTTTTCCCCTTCTAGTTGATACAGAACTGTGAAGTAATACATCGATCTAGATCTGTAACTTTTTACTGTAGGCACTTAGTCTTTATTTATTTCCCTTCTAGTGGACCACAGTTACAATGAAACTTTACTAGCTACAATCTTGACAGTAAGAGCACAGTGGGGCAGTTGCTTTAAATTCAGAGTGACTGTAGGTTTTGGTCATGATAAAGGTTTTTCCTTCTTATAGTTACAAAACAACTCATTCTGTCAACATCTTAATCATCCCTAGCAGCTGATCCTTGTCACTAAAACTTGGCTTGGAAGCAAAACTAACTTTTATAGTAGCAGAGGTTTTCTCCTTATTCCATAATGTTTCTCAGACTTTGGAAAGATATAGGATATCCTGTAGCCAGATGTTAACCAAGTACTCCTGACAGGATTCCATGATTCTGCCTAGGAGAGTCATCCTTGGAATACTACATGTCGTGAAATACCTGTACTAACACTTCTCTTGCAAATGGACAATCTGTCCATCCATAGAACCTCTTTGCCCCTGAGAGGCCAAACTGAATCTTCTCCTGACTGCTGCAAAGTGAAGGTTTCTGTGTCATCTTCCTGTTTCTGAGTCTTGGAGGAACTCCCAGTTCCTCACAAGCACTGTGCTTTTGGAGTTTGGAAGGGATGTATAACAAACAGAAAAGGTGATACTGCCATTTGGAATGTTGAAGTGGGAGCCTGAGATGGTGGTACAGCCACTTGAACATTTCAGGCGAGTGCCTGGACGTTGTGGAAGACGTGGCTGTATCGTTGCAGTGACTGCAGGCTTGGTTGGCCTCTCCAGCCAGAAACTGTGGGTGTGGCTTGTGTGCACGTTTGGTTTTTTTGTCACAAAATATTCAGTGTCTGAGGAGAGTCAATGTTCAGTATGGTTTGCCTGTAACTTGTCTGCAGGAAGCAGAGCTGCTGGGTAGCAAACTAAAAATTCTGAAAAGGAGCCAATGTCACCAGAAACTCTGCTTGGTTGGGTTGGCACTTTGTGTGTAGGTGGAGGACTCACATTATGGAAACATTTGATATCTGGGCACGGTTAATACCGTCATGGACATCCATAGTGTTCTCCCTGGTGCCAAATTCAAGCCTTGCAGTAAGACAGTCTTCCAGCTCTGCTTTGTTTATCCTCAACACTAGCAAAGTTTAGAAGCTTTGAACTGTCCTAACAGTTACTGTCTTTCTGAATGAACTAGACATTCCTTTTTGCTTTTTTTTTTTTCCCCTTCTGTGTGTCTTCAATGAGGCCCTTTTAATAAAACTTTTCCTCCTTGAGTCTGTTAAGCTTTCTCCAAACTTTCTCAAACAGTGAGTGATGACTCCATTGATGTACCCTTTGGGTGTGGTTAGAAAGGCTGTGCTCAGGAGAGGTTGCTAAGTCGCCACCAGGTGTTGGGAGCTCTGTGTTCCCTGCATCACCGTGTCATAGTTCAGCTTGATGTGTGTAAATTTGCTGAGGGTCTTGTGCAATGGGCATAATTGATAGATCCAAAGGAGACGTCCATTAGCGGAGACAGGAGTTAAGATTGGAGCCCTCAGCATCTCCATGATCAGTATCTGCAGGAGCAGAGTAAACAGCTCTGCTCTCCGGAGGAGGGAGGCTTCCTGCGTCCTGTGTGATCCGTGGTTCCTTTTGTCCTGTTTGGAGCACAGGTAGGCGCTGTGTTGGCACAACTTGCTTTAGCCAAGTAGGTGTTTAAGCTATTTTTAGAGGTAGGAGACTATTTTCAGAATTTTCCTATTTTTTGGTAGGGGTTTGTTCTACATGTGTTGGAAAAAAACAAAGGTAAATTAGTGGGGTTTTTTTGATTTAGAAGGTGATTAGGCTTCAAATACAACTTGGTAGAGCAGTTGTCAGAGAAATTAATTATTTTTAGGTTTGAGAAGAACTGTTGTGAATTTTTGCAAGAACATAGTGGAAGAGAAAATACCTTTATTGACGGGCTTTGGAATGTCATTGAATTGCACCATGTGAAGATGTTGTATTGTTGGACTGTGGGTTTGCATGAGGAATTTTGGAGTGGCTCACCTAAACATTAAGGAACTAAGTTCTGAGGCACAGTTATGGAAGACTTAGCTGTCATTTTACTGAAAAATTCTGAAATAATAACTCTTTACAGCTATTCAACAGCTGTGAGTGCCCTTACTATGGGTGTCCTTTTCTTGAAGTTGGGATTTATTATAACATGACCAAGGGCATTTGAGGATTTTCTTACAGAGGTAGAATTAGTGAATTAGTACTAAACTTGCACATGTATATGTTAAATAATGTATTATGGGGGAGTGTTGTGTTGTGTGTGTGTGTTTGTCCCATAGGTCTTCCTTTGCAGCTGAATATTTTCAGGTAGTTTGTGTTGGATTTGTGGGGTTTTTTGGTGTGTCTTTTTTTTAACTGTAAAAGATCTGGTAAAGTATGGAAGGAGTCTGGAAATGTTGATTCTTAAGACTTCAAATTCATTGTGTAATGTCTGTTGTAAAATGTGGTTCAAGCCTTCTGATCTGTTAATATACGAGAGGAATAAGAGTTGGGCTTTTTGTTCTTGATGAAATACTCTGATTGTAATTGCTTTGTTAATAATATCTTTGAACAGAGGGTAATTGCAGTTTTTGGGTAGTTATCTTTGTCTTGCCTGATCAATAGGAAGGAGGTGAATCTGGGTTTTAATTACCAAGATTTATCTCTTAACATTGACATTTGACAAACTGATGAGCCACTTGAGTGTTGTTGTTCCTCCACCCCCTTCCACCCACTTGGTTTTCAGCTTTTTCCTCCCAGTGAGGTGATGGTATCACAGGAACAACCGGAGCAGTAATCCTGCTGCTGCTGAGGCTTTTCCTGGTGATAACCAGGGCTGGATATCAGCACACTCATAGTCTTTGGCCTGCATTCCTAATGCAGTGGGTAAGGATTGAGTGATGTTGTCAGCTGTGAATGTTGCTGTGTTCATTATGTTGTAGGTACGTCCTTCAGACAGGCTCTGTTCTCCTTTCAGGGTTAACTCCAAGTGATGATTTATGCAAAGTAAAAGCCGTGATTTATGCAACTACCCTGAAAAACACATCGGGGCTTTATCTTGTAATCCTTTCGTAACCAAAAGTGCAAGTGAGATTCCTAATGCAGATCTCTAATTAAGTGAGATAAAATCACGTGGAACTAAGTTTCCGATGAGTGGATCTTGAATCTGCCTCTGCCTCTTGGTTTCCTTGGACTTGAAATCTCTCTGCATGTGTTAATCATGTTTTCATGGGAATTAGAGATGGAGTATATTAAATGTTCTTATGTGGTGTGTGCGTTCCTGTAATAGCTTAATTTCTAAGCTGATCTGTGACTCTGGTGCAATTTGGAGAAATTAAGTTAATTGTACCAAAAGAGGGTTTTTTTTCCTTCAACATGCACTCGATGGCTTAACTCAAACAATAAACAATTTAGAAAAACATCAATTTATAACCTAATTCTAAAGGGATAGTAAAAACCTTCTACTTTGTTTGAATTCATTTTCAGAGGAGGGGCTCACTGCAAAAGAAATGTAGTTACAGCAAAGCAAGGGACTTCTGTAGTATTTACTTTGTGAACAGATTACTCACTAAGAAGTAATTTCAAAGTCATCTGGTACAGAATCCCTCTGAATGGAAATTTGTAGTAAAATTGGAATTTTGGCTGCAAGGAGGTGTGTGAACATATGTTTAAGAAATTTCTGTGTAACCACATGCATTAAATACCACTGATGATGGAGTTCTGCTGAGATTAACTTAACAGTGGCCCATATTAGGTCATGTTCACCTCCATAAGACTAAAGGATTAAAAGATGCTAAAGACTCCACGATTTTGGACATAGCCCTGGCTTCAAAGTATCATATTTCACATAGGTGTCTTCAGTGAAGTAGTGGTGAGTTGAGCTGAATTCTGATAATAAATTACTGAGTGGCCATGGGTTGGTTGGTCCAAATTCCCAATCTTCCCTAAGCAGTTGAGTGAATACTGTACTTGGGTTTTGTCATTGTCATCTAAAAGGAAGTCGCAGAACTCCTTTCATGTGAGGTATCAATCTGGATTTTGACATTAATATGCTGTAGTGCTGTTAAATAGATCATAGGCAGTATTAGCTAAGTCTGTCCTAAATCAGTTTAATAATGCTCCTTACCTTGAATGCATATGCTGCCAGAGGTAGTAATATATCCAGGAGGATTGTAACTTGAGGACATGTACTCTAGGACAGACTTTCACTATCTAGCATATTTCTGTCGTTAAGAATAGTGAGGAGAATTGCTTTTGAAAGCAAATCTACTTTATTTTTGAACTTAGGGCTATACACTCAGTTATGTAACCTTTGACCTAACTATATTGGTTACTCTAACTGGTATTGTGTTTCCTTAGTTAAGTGATTTAAAGTGGACAAATCTCTTCATTGGTAGTAGACAAATCTCTTTATAGTCTTCAATCTTGAAAACATTCAGCTTGTTTGAAACACCTTGTTATTTTTCAGAAGCTCTCTTCATATATGACGTGTCAGCCTCGAGTTTGCCATATCCTACAAATAGCTTTGGTATTTCTGGTGGGATTCATACTGAATTTGTGATGAATTAGGTATAGTCTTTCACATTGATTTAGGGTTTTTTTTTTTTGTTTCACTTGTTAGCAGAGAACCTAGTATTACCTTGAATCTACCCCTGCTATTTTCTATGTGTAGTCATCATTTAAGTTCTGGCGTACTACCAGGTGTAAGACTGGCTTGCTTATATCAGGTTAGTGGACCTATTTTGATTGTTCTTTGAGTTTATTTGTTCTAATTGGCTTCCAAACCTGGCATTGTGCTTTCCAGCTCTCAGAGGTGTGTTGAATTTTCTTGGCAGGCCTGTCCTGCAGGGACCCGTGGCCTATGGTTAGTAAAGAAAGTGACCTTGCAAAGAGTAGATAAGAATGTTGGTGAAGTCTAATTTTGGATAAGCTTGTCTTTCTGCTAGTTGTGGGAAGAATCCCAAGTCTTTCACGTGGTTGTGAAGTTTGGAATAGATATGCTTTAAGGTTAACTTGTACCGAAAGCACTTCACAACAGGAAATAGTGTTTCATCATTTCATTGTTTCTCAATGGATATAACCTTGGACCACGAAGACAAACTGACTGTGATCCTTTGGTGATATGCTGGATAGGTATTGGAGAGATAGGGCAGGTCATTGGCTCTTGTGGTGGTTGAAAATGTGGACATTCTGCTGATAGCATTCATTTATTTGCTTTTGTGGAAACAAGGCACCAAATGAAATGAGACATGCTGATATGATACGACGTGACCCAGACTTGTCTTTCTGGCAATCGCTGTGTTTAGACGAGTTAAATATTACTTCCTTTGTTGCCTGAATCTCTCCAGATCCTAGAGGGTTTTTTTGTTTTGTTTTGGGTTTTTTTGGCTTGCTGTAGTGTCCTTGTAATGTGGGAATTGGAGCTCTATAAGAGAGTTCTGTAATGCCTGCTGTAGATGTGGTGGTGTGTGTGTGGTGTTCATTTAGATTTGATGTCTAGCTAGATTTCATCTACAGAATATACATAAGCAAAGTGCTTCTACCACCTTACTTTTAGACCTTTTTCTGCTCTGCTGCTGTTAGTACTGGGTTCAAGCTGTTGGAGGGAATAGGGAAATTGGTTTATTGGGCTGTATTTTTGCGGAACTTTGTGGCTTGTTGCTAACGTTTGAGAAATGCATTTTTTCTATTTCCTGTGAGTGATAATCTTGATAGGACTGAATTTGGAAGAGAGCATGTTGTTGACCTAATGTTTGTCAGTGATAAACTAGAAGACATATCATTTAATCTGTAACAAGGACACACATGCACCTCCTCTCTAGTTGCTGGATTTAGCATTTAAACATTCAGTGGAACTGCAGCAGGTTTTCCTAGGACTTGGAAAGCACATCTTTAAGCATCTTGATCTGTGTTTGGACAAATCTGAGACTTGATCATTTTCCTGTGAAGAACAGAATTGTCCTTCTTTTGGGAGTCACAGCCTTCTGAAGCAGTGAGTTAAATATTGCTGCAGTAGCTCTAAAGGCAAACAGAGCTGCTGTTGTTTGCTCCATAATAGCACTTGCTGAGCCCTGGACACAAGAATTTTTTACAAGATGGGGAATGTTGGCTAGGATCCTGGAGTGTTGGGTTGGTGGTTTTTGTTGATTTTTTTTTTTTTTAACTGAAGTGCTTATGAGCTCTTGATTTATCAAAGGACAGTACCCTTCACATGAGCATATCTTCAAAGACTCACCGTGGGTTTAGCCCTGAACCTTGAATTGAAGAGTTTCCTGGCAGCAGGTGCTCTGTAGCAGCTTAATGTAAGTTTCCTCTACCAAAAACTTTTTACCTTTGAGTAATCTGGTAATGTTGATAATTTCTATTCTAAAGCAAGAATCCTTTACAGATCTCTTATTAATCCTGTCAGATTTCTTTTTTTCTTGACCCTTACTGCTTATTAGCTCAAAGAAGTAGCCATTATATAGGGATTTTGATATTCCAAAGTGTGCATTAGACAGTTTTGTGTTTGGTAGGAGTTACCTGTCTGTGTTTCAAGAGGTAGCTGTTAACAAGTGATTGGATAACTAGTGATAGATATTGCTGATTAATGGCTTTAATTCAGCTACAGTAAACATAAAACAAGTTGTACTCAAAAATAGAATGATTGATAACACTTAATAATTTAAAATGTTAAATTTGAGTTTGCTATGTTGTCTTGCAAAATAGGAATTTCTCTTCTGCACCTACTGCAGCTCACGTATTAGAGGCCAAACTAACTTTCCAATAGGGACTACATGTATTTCTTAACTGTTTTATTTAAAACCAGAATTATGATATAGTTCTTCAGTAATTGGTGCCATAAAGAACTTTAAAAGGCAATGCAGGTAATACACTCTTTCTGTGGGGCAAGTCCCTTCTGAGTTTGAAATGAGGAGCTGGCAGCAGTGCTGTGCTCATTGGTATGTGGAGATGCATTCTCAGAGAAGGCA
>VYZS01069165.1:0-16897 GCA_013400695.1 Neodrepanis coruscans | reverse complement strand
AGAACCCCCTTACGGCATCAAAGCCAGCAGCACCAGACAAAAGTTTTGAGGTACCTTTGAGTACCTGCATTAGAACCTGAACCAAGGAGTACCAGGAAGTGTTCATTTGAACAACCTTGGCCAGGGTAGAGGTTTCCAGTTCATAAGATCATCAAGTGTATTACATTCTTTCCAAACAATGAGGGAAATAAGCAACTAGTGTGCTCATTTAGCTAAAGTCAAGCAATAGAGCAAAACCTATTGAGGGTAGCTCAACAGAGGGTAACTGTTCGAGTTATAAGATATGGTGAAAAATAAACAGATTCTTGAATCTAACAGCTATTGAGAGAGTTGCTGGAGAGTAGATGATAATCCCTTGGGAACATAGTTCATATGTTTTTACTTCAGAAAAAGAGTGTAACTCTAAAAGAATCAGTCATTAACAGCTGTGGTTCAAAGTATTTGTTTCTGTTTGTTCTCTTTAATATTAATGGCTACCAGTTACTGTGCTACTTATTTATTAGTGTTTTCATACTTACCACATGTTTAGTGTTACTAAATTGTTGCTGATTTTTTGACTGAGCAATACAAAATTTCTTGAGATTTTAAGATATATGGCAGAATGCTAATAGAGTTTCAACATCAGGCCATGTGTTCTGTTTAGCAGAAGCATAACTTCACAAAACTAAAAAGCAAGAGTGTGGTATGAGCTACTTCCATAATGTGATGCCACAGTAAACAATAAAGGATGTATGATAAAGACACTGCACAATCATCTGACATTCAATCAAATACAACTTTCACTTAAGCCTTGAAAGGGAGAAAAAATCTTAATGTGAAGGAGAAATGGAAAGTTTGATAGATTTCCTTTGCCAAAACTTCAAGTAAGTTATTCAGGGTTAAAAATCCATAGTATATAATCTTTGTGTTGCTCAGCGATGATGTAGGACTCTATTTTCAGGATATGCAATCTTGCATGAACAGCTTCTAAACACCAAAATTTTCAATTAATTCCTTACATGGAATGCTATACATTCTCTTCTACTCATTCTAACACACAGAGGAAGCATATTTCTAGTGCATTAGATTTTTATTTTTAATCATGGAGCTAAAATTATTTTCTATATAAATCTAATGCCAAAAATAAATAATTTTGTTTGGCTTAATTCTGTAGCTTAAATACAATTGATAACCTTAACTATTTTATAATAATTAGCATTTTAAAACAGTGCAACTGATACAGGTAAGGGTGAATTTGGTGGCAGTACCTAATGCCTAAACATCAACGATGGATCATTAACAATGTCAAAATAATTTTCCAAATAAGCCATGCAAAGAAAACATTTCTGCTGGTACAGTGTGATGCACTCAGTTTATATGGCTGTGTGTTTGCACTGAAGAGCAAACTGTGTTTTTCAGGGTCCCCTGAGGATTTTTTGAAAGACTACATCCATTTTTTCTTCACTTACCCTCTACATCCCAGAGAACATGCAGCTGTCAACACACTTTGAGGCTGCACTGTAGACACAAGCCATACCTTGTGCTGTGGGAGCAAGAAGGAGGCCCTTCAGGCTGCACAAGTTCCCACTGTGACAGGAGAAGCAAAGGAGAGTGTGGAAGGGCAGAAGGCTGGGCTGGTGGAGCAGCTGTCTGACCAACTGGCAGCTGCCCACTGGAGCAGTGTGGTGTGAGACCCACAGAGACACAGGCAGGTGCTGTGCCTGACAGCGGTCAGAGGCAGCTCTTGAGGTTACTACTAGATCTGCTGGCTCTGTGGACCTAATGAGGGGAATTGGAGTGAGTAAATGGCAAGCAATTGCTGCTGGGAAAGATTTCCTATTTGTATTTTGAAGTACTACAGATGTGGCAGTGTAGCTGGGGCATGTCTGGCCCAGCCATGTCCAACCTCAGCCTCCAGCTGGCTGAGTGAAGGGCAGGTTTAAAATGTGCCTCTGGGAGGGAGTGTTAAAGGTGTTTCTTGCTCTGAAATATCTGAGCTTGCCAATGTGCCCAAGCAAGAGCGATACTGTGGAATGCTCAAAATGCACATAAGTGACAAGTAAAAGTTCAGGTAAATGGGGTTTTTCTATGCAAGAAGTTGGAAGTGCCATTGCTCTCAAACAGTCTGTATGTCAAAAACAATGGGAAAATTATCCATTCTCACCTTCAGTGTTTTCTTACCCTTCACTTGCAGAGAAAGTCACTAGACTAATTTAAGAATGTGTTTTCTCAGGAATCTTGTGCTCTCTGTACATGAAGATGTTTCAGGCCCCATTTCTAGGTATGAGCTACCTGGAGTCTAGTTCAATTGGCAAGGCTCTTAATATGGCTTTTCCATAGTTCTAAGAATGACCATAACGATCACCCTCTCTCCCACACTGGGTAGTGATCCCTCTAGAAGGAGATCCTTCACCAGTTCACTCTGCTGCCCTTCTCTGATCAGAGCTAAGAAGTTTCCTGATACAAAGGTTTGGATTGTGCAAATGCAGATGTTTTGCAGCCACCAAGTGTCTGTGTAGGTCATGCCTTTTGGAACTGTTTTGTTTGCTTCTACAATATCCTGTGGCAAGAATCCTCCTGATATCATTCTGCTGTATAAAGAAGAGTTTCTTTTCTGTTTTCTTTAAATCTGATTTCACTGAGTGCTGACTAGTTTTGATTTTACAAAACCAGCAATTACTTTTTCCCTATTCATCTTTCACATTGTTACAGATACTGTATTTCTCACATTGAGATGTTTTCAGCCTGGAAAGTGAGTTAACTAATCCCTTGTGAAGAAACCACTTTCCATCTCTATTAATTCTAATTTTTATTTCTCCTTTTTCTGTCTCTCAAGTGCATTTCCAAGGTGCATTAGAAGTACCATAATATTCAAGACAAGGACATGCCATAGAATTGCTCTGTATTGTAAGTCTGGTTTCCCCATTTTTTTCCCCAGGAATTGCTAATATTCTACTTGTCTTTTGGCTGTCATAGATCACTAATCTTGCCTTGCAGCTACACAAAACAACTCCCAGATCTCTGTACTGAGAAAGAGTAATTTAAAGCCAACTATGTGATGCAGTTAGTATTTTCCCCCATAACAATGAAGTTTATTAGTCAGCTTTTTCCTAGCTCTACAATTTTGTGATCAAGAAACACTCATGTTTTCCTTTGTCAGATTATCTGCTAATATGTTGACCAGATGCCCCCTAGCATCTTCCCAGAAGTTTTCTCAAGCCTTCTAGATTTTAAACTGGCCTTGAGAAGAGTCTCATTTATTTCCTGAGACCGTAATTTTCTTTTTACTAGGAAAAAAATCCCCAAACAAAACCTAAACTCCAAACCCATACCAAAGTACAAGTGGCTTAGAATTTCCAGAATGTTGAACTGCTGCAATACTGATGTCAGAAGCTGGATTCCTGTTCTTTGTCTCTCTCAAACGGAGTTTCTGTGTGTGATGCTAAAACCAAACTGGGCAAGTGGGACAAATTACCAGCAGCTTTTTCACTGGTAGAAACAGTCATAAGGAAGAGGCTGCTGCTCCCAAATTAGTGTTGCTGTCAGAGGTGTCAGAGGGCACCAGTGGTGCCCAAGCCAGCTGCCACTTTGTATTTCCCACTTTTCCTGGTCCAGTGTACTCCTGTTGTAAACCTTGCTCCAGATCCTGCTCACTTACCAGTCCACCCCAGAGCTCCCTCTCCCATTACCTGTCATTGCATAGCTTACCCTATTCTGTCATTCTTCTCTCAAAATGTAATAAAATAAGCCCCAGACCTTTTGATAGCAATTTTAAAAATTTGGATGCTGAGTTTTCATCTTCCCTTCATTCCCAGTTTTAAGAAAGAATTATAGACCAGCTGGCTTGCCTAGAGTCCAGCTACTAAGGATTTAAAAAGGAATGTTCTGTTTTCAATCTACAATTGCATTCTCTTCTAAAACATAACTTTTAAAAAAAAAACTTGGGAGTGAATACTGTATTTGTAAAATTATTTCAAACAGCTAATACAAAAGTTCTCAAAAATAAGAAGGCTATTGAAGTTGTTTGAAGTTAATGTCACCATAGTTTTCCTCTTTGACCCTTTTTCTAGTCATAATTTCATCAAGCGCATTTAGGCTTCCGTACAGCTACTCACTTTGTACATATCCCAGCTGAAGGATGTGTTTTGTTTCCTGGTTATAACAAGTATGTAGAGTTGAACTAAGCCGTGATATGCCTAAGGACACAGTTAAACTTTTCCATTTTTAGGTGAAGAAAGTGAGTTCTAGTTTCCAAATGATTCATAGTAAGCTGTGTAAGTTCACTAGAATTTTTTAGCCTCTTTGTAGTATCTTCCTGCCAAAAGGGAATATATATGTTATTATAAGAAAACACTAAGAAAAGTTTAGCACTATACAAACAATCCTTGATCCTTTGCACTGTCAACTATTTTTCCTCCTGGAAATCTCTTCCCCTCTTATTAAAGAAGGAACTGATTACTTCAAATCTGTTTTTTTAATAGGTCACCTCTAAAATCAATGTATTCAACTTCTGGTTCAATTAAAACAAATTCTTTAACCAACTTGTATGGAATGCATAATAGTGGCAGTCAACAAAGGCCAGCTCATTCAATTGTGTGTAGTAACTAAAAAATGTCTGTAATAACTTACAGTCCTCTGTTAATCATGAGGAGTTTATCTTCCAAATAGAAAAATCATGAGGGTCTGGCCATAAAAGCATATGAGGTTTTCTTCAGCTCTTAGAATCATAGAATAGTTTGGGTTGGAATGAACCCTAAAGATCATCTAGTCCAATTCCTCTGCCACAGGCAGGGACACCTTCCACTAGTCCAGGCTGCTCAGAGCCCCATCCAACCTGGCCTTTAACACTTTCAGGGATGGAGCATCCACGGCTTCTATGGCCAACCACACCAGTGCCTCACCACCCTCACAATAAAGAATTTTTTTCCAATATCTAATCTAAACCTGCCCTCTTTCAGTTTGAATCCATTCCCCCTTGTCCTGTCACTACATGCCCTTGTAAAGAGTCTTCCTCCATCTTTCTTGTAGGCTCCCTTCAGGTATGGGAAGGCCACGGTTAGGTCACCTCAAAATCTCCTCTTCTCCAGGCTGAACAATCCCAATTCTCTCAGACTTTCCTTACAGCAGTAGTGCCCCATTCCTCTGATCATCTTGGTGGCCTCCTCTGAACCTACTCCAAAAGGTCCATGTCCTTCCTGTGCTGAGGACCTGTCTCTCTTTTGCATAAAGTAGTAAGTGTGCATTTCAGTGGTCCTTTCTGCATCATGCAGCATGACTACCAACCCAATACCTGCTTTCTTACAGTACTTCTCCTGGGAACTACAAGGCACTTTTTATATTTCTCTGTCAAATTTTAAGACGTTTAAAAGTTTAACTAGATCCAATGCTAAAAAATCCAGCATTGATCTTATCCCACCCCTACAACACACACACAGCCACCAGGAAAATTCCACCTGAATGTCACCGAACAATGAAGGCCAGTTGGCTTCAATTTTATCAAACTAACTAATATCCTACAGAATACGTCATGAGTTTCACCTATCCTTTTGTAGCTGGTACTTTTGGAGCAGTTTTAATTCAAGCTTAAGTTAAATTTTACATAATTTAAAATATTTAAGTTATATTTAAGAAATAATTCAACATCATTACTACCTCATAAAGACTTACAGCCCAGCTGTACACTTGACTAGATCGTTGGTCATGCAAAGCACCTGACAGGCTTAAAAAATTGCTTGGCCATAAATCCTCTGAGGTACAGAAAAATGCTCCTAAAGACATTCTAAATAACAGTTTGCCCATTAGTTGGTCTCATTTTTCCTTTATTACATACAAATTTAGTGCTAATATAGCTTAGATTCACAAACTGTTTTTTTTTCATACCTGTATCAGAGTAACTCATGAACTTATATCCATACAGTTGGAAAGTATGGAAATAAATTTAGAAAATAAGGAGACAAGAAATTTTATACAATAATTTTATGACACCAAAATAATTAAAACAAATAGTAAACAGAATTACATTTAAAGCAAAGTTAAGCAGCTAAGTTGTAACCCCAGGAGGTAACACGACCAAAAAACGACCTCTGAGAGACTGACATGAAGGTCCTCTGTCACATGCATCACCTTCCTCGGCATCACCTGGATATAGTAATGGCTTCCTCAAGATAACCCAGGCATGACCAACCTTGGTGCAGCTTCTTGCTGTTATCTTGACAGCACATGTCAGATGAAAGGAAAGTAGCTAAGACATGTCACCATACAAGTTCTGCTGGTTATCACAGCACACTGTTGACAATTTACATTATTTTCATAAAGGAGGACGACTTCTCTGTGGTTGTGTAACCCCCTCTCCCTGAAGGTCCTGTGGAAGGCTGCCCAAGGCTTACCTGACTGTACACAGCATTGCTGTGTATCCCTGACTCCAAAGGCTGAGAAAGAGCTGTGGAATATTCTGTAGAAAGATAAAAAGTGTAAAGTTAAAGCCCCTGTTGAGACAGGGGTTTCTCAGTAGCTCAAGAATTCAAGAAGCCAAACACCAAGAGGAAAAGTATAAAATCTTATGGGAAAAGAAGAACAGAGACTCCAGTCAGTCTAACCCTTTTCCTGCCTGGTGGCTGTCTGGCTAGGAAAGTCTATCAGGAGTTGAGTTTTCAGTCTAATAGTTTTGTTAAATCCAGAATGTCTTTCGTGTGTAGTAACCAATTAATAGTTACTTTATATTTTTCCATACTATATATCCTGCTTGCAGAACCTCTTTGTGTCCAGGTAACGATGCTCAAAGAAGCTAGTTCAAAAGAGGGGCACTAGGCACAAGTATAGTACAAGAGCAAACAGAAAAACTCCACAAAAGACAGTCTTCATCAACTGATAGTGAAGCCCAAACTTTTTTGGTAGCTGTGTATTTGATTTCCATGTGAATACCATCACTGTGGTTAGGGTAAGTGTCTGCTTTTGATTTCCTGAGATGTTCCATGGAGATTTGTGTGTCCTGCTGTTTTAAGAGAGCATGTGCCATTTAGTTGGTTATTTTCCTCAACATTTGGTGGCCTCAGTTTGTGTACAGACCATAAACTGTTCCAAAATATTGTGTGTTCTTCATGAATGTGGCATACACTTTTGGTATCCCTGGAAAAACGGACCTTTGTGTAAAACTGGCCTATTAGAAGTTGGTTCAGCACAGTAACTGCAGTGTGACAATACCCTGAAGTTAGTACTCTTAAAGCACTTCATAACCAAGGAGTCAGCTCAGAGACTGAATAGCTGCTTAACTGTGCAAATAATTAAAACATCCTCACACTCTTTCCATTTTTTCAGCACTAAGAGCTAAATTGCACCGAAGGGAAGAAAAAAACACCAACAAATTGTGCTGAAAAGAGAGGAGTGTATTTCAAAAAGTGCATTACAAGAAAGTGGTATTTAGTACAAACAGAGCTATGTGATAATATGCAACAAGATCAAATAAGTCAATTTACACCAAATCAAAGACATAGAAGCATAAAATCATTATTTCTTCTCTACAGAAAAGTGCCTTGAAAGAAGCTGATCCAAAAGATTTTTATCATCTTCACCACATCTGCAAATGGAATAAAAGGACACATTATTTAGCTGAGTGGCACTTTGCTGTCAATATGAAATGTGCGGCTTCTTGGTGATTTCTCTGATAACACTCAAAAGTCCCTGAACATAAAAGGTATCACCTTTGGATTCACAAACGTTAATATAATTTTATCTGGGTGGTCCTCCTAGGCATTGCCAGAGCTTGCACCATACGCTTAAAATGTGAAGTGTTGAGGTGTCCTCAGTAGGGTCCGTACACTTTTAGAGCACAGCATGCTAAATTAAGAATTTTTTTTTAAATATAAAAGAGGTCTAACAATACAGAAAACAACCCAATGCTTACAGTATTTCTTTTCCTAAGTTTCTAAAACTCGTCCAAAACTGATTTCTGGCAAATTCAAACCACCACACTGGCCCAAACATAATGGCTTTTTCCTTCAAGCAATTAAAACTTGAAACAAATACATTTGTTTGGGCCAGTGTGGTGGTTTGAATTTGCCTTTCGCTTGCACCATAATTGTAGAGGAAGAACTTGTGTTTCTCAAATCTCCCNTCCTCCTAGGCATTGCCAGAGCTTGCACCATACGCTTAAAATGTGAAGTGTTGAGGTGTCCTCAGTAGGGTCCGTACACTTTTAGAGCACAGCATGCTAAATTAAGAATTTTTTTTTAAATATAAAAGAGGTCTAACAATACAGAAAACAACCCAATGCTTACAGTATTTCTTTTCCTAAGTTTCTAAAACTCGTCCAAAACTGATTTCTGGCAAATTCAAACCACCACACTGGCCCAAACATAATGGCTTTTTCCTTCAAGCAATTAAAACTTGAAACAAATACATTTGTTTTTCGGACTAAGTTTCTGACTAAGCCTTCAAGCCCTTTTAAAAACCAAATAAGAAAACCTAAGTCGCTGTTAAAAAGAGCAGCAATCAAGGACTGTGATGAACACGTGAGCTGGAACAGGGAACAGGTTACACAGCAGAAATTCCACAATCCATTATAGGAGAAAAACAAAGAGAGGGGCCTGTGGAATCCTGCATTCTTCCTCTCATACATCTGCAATACTGCTTTGTATTCAAGACAATCTGGAATTTATTTAAAAGCTAGTTGGTACTTATACATCAGATAAATATTGTCAGCTCACAGTGGGAAACTGAAAAATAAAATGTGTTTCGAGTTAAGGTTCAGAAAGCTGCAGCTCTGATAAACAGCAGAGGTAAATCCCACCACAAACATTTGATTCCACTGCACAGGTAATTACTAATAAATCACCGCCCTCATTTAAATATGCTTTGGGGTCCTTATTTGAAATAGGTGAGGACACTGGCCTACAGAAGCATTTACATAAGAGAAAATCTTCAAAAGCACTTAATCAGCACAGTAATGCAAGGACTTAATTAAGTTCACAACTGGATTTAGGGTCTCATTCATTCATTACTGAAGTCTGGCTTGCTCCCTCCTTCAGGCTGTCACTAGCAAGAAACCCTCCAGAAAGGTTTGGGATTTTTTTACCCCTTTCCTCATACAGAACAGGAGCAGAGTGCCAGCTTGCTTCATGATCTGTACAGCTAGCACTGCCTCTTTTGGTAGCAACTCTATTAGATGAGCCTAAGCCAAAGTGCATTTTTTGCTGGTGGCTAAGCACTTGCAGCACTTGATAGTAAACGCTCAAGCAGTGACAAAGTTGTTTAAAACCAGGACTTTATTCTAATGGCTTCTTTCAGGACAATCCTCACTGCCATGACATATTGTTGCATAGTAAACATCCATCAAAATCTCTCTTCTGGGTAAGTAAACAGGTTCCAACGGGATACTCCTCCTTATATACTCTCTGCAGGCATGCACTTTAGATTAAGAAAGGGACCATTATCAATATCCTTGACTAAACTGCTACATAATATATGCCAGACTCAATCCAACAATTTATGCATCAGACCTCTGTTCCACAGAGGTTACAGCTACACAAACTCACATGGCAGGATTTCAAACAGGCCCTCTACTTTCCTCTCTTGCAGGCAGCCAAGCTATTTGCAAACACTTTCACATATTCCCCTGCCTGTGAGAAATGTAGGCCAGCTTACCACAAGCAGGAAGTGTGAAAACGTTCTTAAAAAGCCCAGCTGCTGGCCTGTTTTTCATAGACAGAGTACAAGTGCTTTTGCACCCTGTAAACCCTCCTTTTTCGCAAAGGGAACTTTCCCATTTCTGGAGTGAGGACACCACATGAGCTGCCCCACCACAGTAGGATGCTCTAACACCACCCTTATGCTACCCCACTAAGACTCTGGCCAAACTACAGCACTGGATGCAAAAACATCATACACCCCCCTTTCCAAATAAAAACCCCCACACCCAACAGTGTTTGCTTTTAGTTCTCAGTATTTCAACAACAAAAAATTCATTTTAAAAATCATAATCCATATTTATTTTATAAGTAAAAACTTGGAAATTTCAAGGAGTTATATTTGTTTTCATACAAGAAGTTGATCCAAATTAATTCCATTTATGTGAATCACTATAGCTATATCACTATATTGCTACAGCTAAAGCAAAAACTCCTCAAAAATGGGGGATTTAAAACTAGCATGAAAGGTGTGTAATGTAAAAATTAAGGAACAAATTTGATTAGAAACCACAGATACCGAATATTTCCGTGAGTAATGCCCAGATTTTAACCCATTATTAAAATCCATCATTTTCACTATATTGTTCAAAGGTTTCAAAGAAGAATACCGTTCATCATGGAAAATAACATGAGAACTTATTTTAAATGTCAACATTACCTACCTGTGATTAAGATGCTGAAGGAATTGATCCTTCTTTCTCATTTGATTTCAATGCTGCTTTACATTCCTTGCAAGCATGATGACAGTGCCTGTAATATTGAAATCAAGTAAAATTTTGCTGGATTTCTTCTAATACAAACATACGTTTGTGTCATGACAAAAGTTCTTGAAGAAGTCATCTCCTGCCTTCATTCCCCAATTTTTGTAACTGCTTCGTGGTACATAAACTGCAAAAGATGACATCTAAATGTCTCAGCCAATAAATCCCCATTAATTAGTATTAAGTACCCCTTCCAGTAATTGCCAAAATATAACAGGATTTTCTAAACAGGAAAAGACAGTCCTTGCCATTGTACCTATGAACAAACTGAGCTAGAAGCAAGGTGTATGACACAAAAGAGGGACAGACAAATAGCCATTTTGTGTCATACCGAGTGAAGAAAGTAATAGCTTTGTTACATGGAGGAAAAATGCAAGTATAGAAATAGATGAACAATAAAGAAGCTCCTGTTATCAGCTGGGCATTTTAATAAGCATAAAAGCTCACTTTGGTCTGGGGTAATGATGTGGAAAGACAGAGTTGAATGAACTTGTGGATAGGATTTTTGGAAATGTATTTTGCATGAGAAAGATACATACCAGAAGACATATTGAGAATGAAAAGTCATACAGGCAGCTGGAGGAGGATCTTGGAAGGAAGTCAGAGTCTGATTTGATGGGAAGGAGTACTTTATGTGAACATTGACTAAAACATAGAAGTGCCTGGTTATAGAAGTCAACTACTGAGATCTGTCCTATGGTTAAAGTTGCAAGGTGGAAAAAAAAACCCTTGCAGTTTGTGCTCTTCGTGGTTTGGTATGGAGGACACTGAAAAAAATCTGTAGCATATTTGACCTGTTGTATGGTCCAAAGGAAGGTTCAAGGGGCCAAGTGGTAACATGAACAACCTTAGCAGTATGATACCAGATGAAAAGAGACACATCACACCTAAAAGTACAGTAATTTAATTTAAACCATGGATATCTTAATAACAGCTATTACACAGAGTTTAATTTGCATTTTCTGAAGAATGCGTAGTAGTTCGTAGAATTATTAATTTAAATAAGCACAAACCTTTTTTGTTGTGGACCAAATGGTGCAATACCAACTTTCTGAAACTTTTTCTGGCATTCTCCCACGTACGACATCTTTCCAATAGCAAAACCTAAGATACCAGCAACTATAGAGACAGACAACAAAACACTGTTAATACAAGAACTTAATCAGGAGGCTGCTATTGGCTCCATTTAAATCATATGATTAATTTTAATTGTCCCATATGTTCTCAAAACATGTCACAAACACATATGAAGTTGCCACAATGACTACAGGCATGATTTCGGTAACTACTCAAAACTGGCTAACTATCATGAAATAGCAACTGGTCCAAAACCATGCATAAAGGAAAAGGATTAATATTTACAGGAACCAATTACAGAGACAGGCCACAGTAAAATTAATTCACAATATCAGCACTAATTATTCTTGCCCTTGTTTGCACACCATGGTTTATTTCTAATGATCACACTTTTAACACCAATTTCTCTAGACTTCCAAGAAGCTAGAACATCAGCTTGCCATACTATTGCACTGTGGCTTTCACTCATTACAGAGTCAGAATAAAAGAGCACTTCAACATCCTCAGTTTCCTGCTGAGCTTCTGCTGAAGAAGAAATCAATTTAATTTCTTGCCATTTAAGGGCCACCTCACTGTACAGTAGTTTCTGTGCTTTTATTAGTTTTCCTTATTCATCAACGGTTATGGATTAGACAGCTGAGATCAATCAAATGAACCTATGAAAAGGAACATACTTTTTCACATAGTACAGTATCATGACCTCCTGGTACTATAAGCTATGCAATCTGTTAAGCATGGCTGATCAATGAGGCTGACATCATCTATAAAATAAAGTTGAGACCAGAGATGTTACCAATTTGAGAGATTGTATTAAGTAAATATAAGCTGCTAATGCAAATGTTTATATTACAAGAATCTTGTTTCATACATTTATTTTTAAAAACGTTAGAATTCTGATTTTCTAAAGTGCTGGGATAATATAGTTTGGAAAGAAATTCAGAGAGATGCATCTAAGGTCTGCATATTGCCTGTAAATAACCTTTTCTTTCCTTTTAGAATTGGGTACAACTTACTTGCCATCTTGGGGTATGGACCAAATCTTGGGCTTGCTGTGAAAATGCCTACAATGAAAGGAAATAGTCAGAAAGATTATTTGTTTGAGGAACTCACCAGCACGCAAAACCAAGGCAGCATTTTTCCTACAAGCTTCTGCATTCCTTAAGATTGTATGAAACACTTAGAAGTCCACTAACTCAGATTTCAGAACATCAAGGCACTTTCCACTTCTCTAGTTCTTAGTTTTGGGCCAGTCCTAGAGTCATAGAAGAAAAAGAATCTGGACTTTGCAGGCTTCAGCTCAGAGTGTAAACCAACATGAAAGCAGCATGTCTGCCACTGGTCACACCTGCAGCACTGCAGGAGGAAGAGATGGTGGCTTATGTCTCAGTACAAATCAACCCTGCAAATATAAGAGCAAAATTAAATCTTTTACTCAGGGTCCAGCTCCCTCTGCTGCAGTAAGTAGGAAAAAACTGTTCTTCAGAAGTTTTCTGTGGCTATTGATTAAAACTGTACCGCTGGTGTCTAGCCTCCTCCTCTGGAAAGATCACACATTTTAGCCTTCAAGAGGAGAATACAGTGTGCCAAACAAGAAAACAAAAAAAATTAGCTTTTTCACCAAAATCCACCTTCCTGCAGTGAACCTCAGGAGGTGGACTCAGTATTCCCCCACGAGCTGTGTCTGGCAGAGGAATGCCATGCTGTGGAGGAGGGCTCCATACAGCAAGATTAGCATGGCAAAGGGAAGGGATGTGAACACTGGGTGCACTGTTACATGCATTCAGACAGTAATAATGAGGCTTAGAAGCTCCAGCTTCTTCTAGAAGCAGAGTACTGCACGCAGCCGTCAAAAAGGAGTCTTTAGACAGAGGAGCATTCAGCCTATGTTAAGCACAAGGGCATTTGCCCACTGGCATCTATGCAGTTTTAAATTGGGTCTCTTGTGGAGGGAGGAACAAAAGTGTGTTTGTTTCTAATCAACCCCCCCATCAATTGTTGACACACAAGAATGATTATTTAATAAGGCCAATTGTTATTTCACAGCTGATCAGAAATACTCAAGTACAATGAACAGAAACTGAGAGTACCCAGTGCCAGTGGGTGTAACTAATGAGACAATCCCAGAGCTCTTCCTATCACTGCTCAACCTTTTCTGAAAGTGTAATCTTTTGCCTTCTCTGACACACTCTCCCTTGCTCCTTCCCTCCCTATCTGCCTACAGGCTCATAGGTCAAGGATGCAACAGGGAACCCACATCAGCCTTTTGCAGTATAGATGAGCTTTTAAGTTAAGAAACGTGGAGCGGCTGGAACAAAACAAGGGGCTTGAAACCACATACCTCCTCCATTTGCTGTCTCCCACCACCCATATCTGCTGTGGGATATACCCACAGCAGTCTTTAGGATGGATGTCCTTCACTCTTCACCCAAAATGCTAAGCTCAACCTTATAATTAGTCAAGACCCTCAGCAAGGAAACTCAAGGTGCCATGTGTAGAACCAGGCTCACTCACCACATGGTGAATGGAATACAGTTATCTTTTGTGTTAGCCTGCAAATCACAAGCCATCTCTATAAAAAGCTCTCTGTCTCCTCACTTTGGCAGTATTCCCTGTTCCTTTCTACCAAAACTGTAGTATCATTGGTACATGGTCACTGTAAAAATATTGCCAGCATTTCATTTCTCAAATAAACCAACAGTTAGAGCTACAGTACCTGATTCTGATGTCCCTGCTCAGGTTGTACAACATTCTGCCCTCCAAGATGCCCCAGTGAAGACTCTACTCAAATGCATGTGATCATGGGGACAGAATCCAGCCACCAGTCTTTGGATTTGTGAATTCTCTTTTCAGTTCATGCTCTTTCAAAAAAATTACTATGGCAATGCATACATAATGATGAAATCACAATAATAATGATGGTGATGAGTAAGAGGCATATCAATCTTGAAAAACAGCACTTTAATAATGTATTTTTTTATCTTTACCTTTTGAGATTAGCCCTTGGGTTACAAGCATGCTCCCAAGAGACAAAGGAAGAGCTGTGAAAATAAAAAGGAGATACCAGCCAAAATTTGTTACTTATTTGGTAAATACTCTCTTAAATGTTTTATATATCTCTAATGTTAAACACATTACTTCTAAACATTAACTTTGCCTACTGTCCTAATCCCCTATTACATTTGCTCATCCAGGTTACATTCCCTTCAAAGCAAGGATGTGTTCACACAGGGCCAGACATCAGCCGTGTTGTAATGCTAATGCATTATGTGTATTTATTAAATAATAGTTTCCATAACCTGAATATCTCCTCTCACTACTGCAGCACTAGTAATGTCAGCAACTCTGATGAAATGCTGAAACTCTTTTCAATCTTCTGCACTCAGAAAATGTGTAATTTAGATACAAACTGACATAATGGACTTAAAAGACACTAAAACACTGAGTAACTAATCTTTTAAATGTCTGAATACCTGAAGAGTTCCACAAAACCATTCGAAGGCAAGAATAAGTACATAACAAAGTAAAACATTCCTAAGGTTGTTGTAACAATGGATCTCAAGAATAGAACCAACTCTACAATTGTTAAACTTCATATTAAACAAGATCTTAATTAATCTACCATGATTATGCAAATAATTCAATTAACCCTATAATAACACAATGCTTAATTTAATGTGACAGAATTAACCCACAACAATATTCAAATAAAAAAGCATTTTGCAGCCAGTTTTGCTTATGTACATCAAGAAGTTATTTTCAGTGTGGTAAGAATAACTTTGGATCACTCACCTCTGTACCAGAAACTTTCCTGTTTGCATTCTTTACGGATCCTTGAAATTTCTCCACCATCTTGAATTTGGGAGATGGGACAAAAGAACGTTGGCTGAAAGCACAACCGTGAATTAACTTATTGAATTTAATCTCACAGGAAGAAAAAAATATAACAAAGAAGATTTATTATTTAAAAAAAAAAACAAATAAAATACAATACAAAAAACCAACCAACCAAGAAAAACTCCTTATTCTGTTGCTAACAGTATGATGAAATACTCAATACTCAAATACAGAAACAGAAAGAACTACATAAGTTTTAAGTTAAAACCATTCATCCTGTTAGTCTGTACTTTCCTAAAATAGCTCAGCTGCTGTTTACTCCAGAAGCCTATTGCTATATTTCTGATAGTCATTTCATTCTCATGAGCTGCATCATCTTTCTAGGAAAGAAATTACAGGAAATAAAGGCAGAGTGGCACTTTTATAAAAATGAAGTTCTGCCCCATACAGAAGCCAAGAGAAGCTCAGTAAGATCAGATTTTGCAAGTATTCAGAAGAGGGTGAACTAAACTCTGTCAGATTCCCCAGCAGCAGAACTTTCTGAGCAGTTTNCGTGAATTAACTTATTGAATTTAATCTCACAGGAAGAAAAAAATATAACAAAGAAGATTTATTATTAAAAAAAAAACCAAATAAAATACAATACAAAAAACCAACCAACCAAGAAAAACTCCTTATTCTGTTGCTAACAGTATGATGAAATACTCAATACTCAAATACAGAAACAGAAAGAACTACATAAGTTTTAAGTTAAAACCATTCATCCTGTTAGTCTGTACTTTCCTAAAATAGCTCAGCTGCTGTTTACTCCAGAAGCCTATTGCTATATTTCTGATAGTCATTTCATTCTCATGAGCTGCATCATCTTTCTAGGAAAGAAATTACAGGAAATAAAGGCAGAGTGGCACTTTTATAAAAATGAAGTTCTGCCCCATACAGAAGCCAAGAGAAGCTCAGTAAGATCAGATTTTGCAAGTATTCAGAAGAGGGTGAACTAAACTCTGTCAGATTCCCCAGCAGCAGAACTTTCTGAGCAGTTTAAATATATTCATGGCATTAACTGAAGTCTACCATACTGGCTTCACCCTCATAGTAATTAGCTCACCAACAGACTCCTTTAAGGTTAACAGTAGCTCTTTTTCCTCTCATTTTGATTATGAGGAAAAGTGCCAGTATTCTGTCTTGCATTCTACCATCCAAAGCAGAGACATTATTAAGGAGATTAGTTTTCTTTAAGACAAGACTCAGTTATCAGTGCTAGCACTTGCAGTATCATTATTGGACACCTGAAATATATGAGTGTACTGGTTTTGACTGAGAAACAGTTTATTTTCTCCACAGTACTTGGTAGGGTGCTAGGTTTGGATTTGACCAAACCAATGTTGATAATACAGGGTTGCTTTAAATTGTGCTGAGCAGTGCTTGCTTACACGAGTGAAGGCCTTTTCTCTTCCTCAGGCTACCCCACCAGCAAATGGTGGGGGGGAGGGTGTGCACATGAATTAGGTGGGGGATACAGGGTTCACAAGAATTTGGTAGGGGACAGTTGACCCCAACTGACCC
>VYZS01069122.1:1132-38113 GCA_013400695.1 Neodrepanis coruscans | reverse complement strand
GAAAGAGAAGAAAGAGAAAGAAAAGGGTCAGAATACCAACATTATGGTTTTTGCACTGAGTCTTGTTTCCTAAGTAACTGAAAGAAAAGGAAAGGAAAAGGGCCACGTTCCCAGGTGAATACTGTACATGGACTTTATTAGCTTCCCAGAGGTTTAAACTGAGCTTGACATTTCACTGAACACTACACTCATACATTGGGTTGGGTAGTATATTTTTGAGCCAAAAGTTCTCAAACAAGGGCGTTTAACTCTATGAAGCCAAATCTCTGTATGGGCACCTAAAATTTCTGAACACCCACAGCTTTTTCTGATTTTGATTAGACTTGTTTGTGCTCAGCACTCCTGAAGCATCCCTCCAATTATATTTAGGTGCCTGTTGGCAGGGGTGTCTACACTTCAAAGAAAGAAAAAAATTGAGGAAGAAAGTGGAAAATAAACAGTGTTCTTAACTTGACTTGACTTACAGCAGAGGTTCATATTTAAATTTAGGATTCTTTATTTGCCTAAACCAAACCATTTGTTTGGCCCCACTAGTTCTGTAAATGACATTGACTAACTTAGGTTAACTATGTTATATTAAGGACATTTCTAATTTTTTTTTTTTTTTTTTTTTGCATAGACTTGCTCTGTTGATTTCTGTATGTTACCTTAAGGGCCACAGCTGAAACATTTTGCCCCATGACCTTACTCATTGCTCTCCAAAAGTTATATGAAAAAAATATGGAATATTGTCCTCTCAAACCTTATTGCCTTCCAGTACCCAAGACCAACTCCTAACACAGTCTGTATACAAGGCAGCAGGCAGTACAGAACCAGAAACCCCTTATAGAAGGACTCATGTCCTATATTTTGATACCTATATATACAGCAACAGGCAATAAAATTGATTTAGTAGGGGTCCAAGGATTATGTCCAAAAGCAGCTCTATAGAAGAAGGGCCACATCAAGATAAAGAAAATAACAGGATGTTATCTGGTGCCCAGCAAGAGGTGTCTGAAGTTGCAAAGCTGCTGGAATGGGCCATCATAGACCATGAACAAGGTAAAAGAGCCTTTCTCTTTCCAATTTCTATGTCTCATGATTCCTACTATTTTCACTCACTTCCTAGTCTCAGGCAAATTTCCATTAGTTTTGCCTGAGGAAGTACTGAGTAACAGCTGAGTCACATTCTGATGACTTATTTGAATGTGTGATCTCATACACGACACACTGCACAAATACGCTTCACTGAATGATGGGTTTGGATGCAAGGGAAAAGAGAACCCCAACTGCAGGTGCACTGCCTTTCCCCCAAAACCAAAGGCTTGGAGAACTTTTTAATCTCTTATAATATTTAGTTTAATTCTTTTCAAGGGGGAGGGGGAAATCTGAGCATCAGATTATGTAACTTTAAAAAATATGTTTCTACTTTAAAGCTAATCAACATCTCCCACATCAGAGAGTAAATGCGGTGCCATTGAACTGGATCATTCCTGATCTCTGCTTTGTCTCAGCTGTGGATTAAAAAAACCTGTAATGTTATCCTGTTTAATATTTTAACCGTATGGGCTGCAATTTCATGGGCAATTATATGACAAGGGAACTTCCCAGCAAGCCAGCCACAACCCAAAAGATCATTATTTCCCTAAAAGCTACACTGAAACCTTTGCCAACAGTAACAGGGTCCTGTCTCATCACTTCTTTCTTTCATGAAACTATTTTTTAAATATTTCTTTTGTAAATTTAATTTATTTCTTTACACCTTTACTAAGACACTTTTTGCACAGTGGTGCAGAGAATACTTGCACTGAGATTTATACCTGCAGAGTAGGTGCTCAGGGCCAGTTGCACACACTTGAAAATAAGAAACCATACTCAGAATATCAAGAAAACAGCTATATCTCACCCCACAGCCCTAGCTAGTGTTCTCTATTTGAATTGACTACTGAATTGTGCTTTTTTTCTGTTTGGTATGTCTTGCAGTCACACAGCAACAAAGATGAATACTAAGGAAAAACTAGGATGAGTATTTGGTTGGATGTCAAGAAAGTGTTGTACAATGTATGGATGCATTTTCTAAGCTCCTTACATGTAAAGGAATGAAAGAGACTTACAATCATCATCTAGTTCAACTGTTAACGGCAGTGACCAATACTGAGTCACTGTAGTTTCCAGTTTAATTCTGTAGAATGCTGTAAAACCGAAGTCTGTCCAGTGATGAGCTTAATTCCAGCCTTACTGAGCCTTCTATCTATCAGTGGCATGCTCTGGACAACTTTGGTGCATTTTATAAAGCTAGGCTCTTTTAATGTTGTTATCAAGATGAAACTTTATTAAATGTCACATTGATTTTTTTTTTCCAACAAGGTTGGACTTGATTCCTTTTGCCCAAATTCTCATTGAAGGTGTAATGTTGTTCAATTCCTGTCATATCTCACAGCAAAATGTTACTGTGCAGTCTTTCAAATGATGTAGCTCATCCCACTCATCATGACACTTCACCTGTAGTGGTGTACTTACTTATTATAGTTACTTATTATAGTTCGATATAACTAGTTTTTAAAATATTTTGCAATGAATTGCATGAAAGCTGGAGTTATACAAGGGCTAAAATCTGGTGTCTTAACTCAGATAAAATTTACATGCAAGCCAATAATAATTTGGCTCAAGAAATTCAGAATCTGACTCAAGAGTAAATTACTTTAATAACACTAATACTACATTAACACATTTCATGCATAGATTTGTGAAATTGAAGGTAAGAAACATTTGAACTTTATGTTCTGGTACCTGCAAACTCAGAAAGCAGTGATGGTACAGCAGTGTGTATGCTGACTGAGTGATAGAGTTCATACTGATTCTCTGTGATCAAGTCCAGGAAAACTGAGTTTTACTGAAAAAAGGGGAAAGATACAATGGTAGAATGAGTGAAAAAAAAATCAATTTCATATGTACTAAAGCATATAGCTAAACAATTCCTCGCCTTGCTTGTCCAACCTGGCTATTTCCTAAAGTCCTGCTGTTTTAGAAATTTGATCAGGTCTCTCTGTAATTTTTAATGTTACCAAATAGATATAATAAATGTAAATACAATTGCATAAAGTATAATCCATGGCGTGATACATTTGAGTTCATGAGTTCCACATGGCCATGGGAATCTATTTTATTCACTATAAAACCCTAAAAGACTATAGATCGTCTTTGTTTCCTTATTGTTTTTCTGGGTGCAATGTATATAACTTCACATTTGTATGGATTTAAAACCAAAAATTAATAAAACAAAGCATGCCTGTAATTTATGTGACTCCTCATCTGTAATTTGGAAACAGGTTAAGTACCTGAGAAATTAAAATTCTGGTCATGTAGTTTTATCAATTTAGTAAGAGAAACTGACTTTCTCTACATAGACCAGTCAGAGGAAATATGAGAGTTTCTAAAGATACAGACAAGATGATGCCATTTTAGTTAGGTTATAACTAAAAAGAAAACCAACCTGTGTAGAGATTTTAGTGACTGAACTGCAAGACGGATCTGTTCTTAAGCTGCACAAAGAGGAAACTATCATTCTCTGGATGCAGAGACAGAATCTGGTGAGGGTTCAGGTAAAATGTCTTTGTTCCTATGAAAGACACACAAAGTGATACTGCTCAAGTTTCTGCACAGCATGTATTCCCGCTGAGTGAGTTGTGGGGACTTTCACGCTATATTTCACCAGCAAAATTTTGGAGATGGGTGACGTCTTCTCTGGTACATGGCATGTAAGTAGTCCTATGGTTACTGTTCAGAGATGATCCCAAATCCTTGCCTGTTCACCAGAAGTACCTAAGTCATCTGAGGGAAAAACAAACTAGCAAAATCAGAAGCAACTGCACAAAGGAAACCTATCATATATAGCTGGGCAGTTATTTTTCTGATGGTGTTGTGGTTTTACCACTAAAAAGCGCAGTACTGACAAGAGATGTCCGAGAGAAGCCACACACACCCAAAAAGAAAAAAACACACAAGTAACACAGTTTATTTCACACACACAGAAAACCAACAATAAAGTGCAAAAACAGACAAATTAAGCTTTCCCAAAGCCCGTGTTGGGATAGGAATGCTCTGGAATAGTGCTGGTCTCTCTGTTGGGGCTCCGGAAGAGACGCCGGGATAATTAGAGAAGGCCCACGACTGACCTGAGGACCTACAGCAGCACGAGCCTCCGCTCAGCTTTCTGAAGAAAAACACTCAGACAATTAGAAACCGCGAGCCCCCCTCCCCCTCCCTTCCCCAACCCCGGGAAGGGATTTCAGTGCTGATGGAAAGATGTGGCCTTTAAACCAGACTATGGCCACAGAAATCGCTAATCCACCTTCCCAGGAAAATACCACAAGAAAAAACGCGACCCCCGAGGAAGCGGTCCACCCCCAGGAAATCACGAGAAAACGCAATCCCGAAAGAACAGTCCACCCCCCAGAAAATCNGGGGGAACGTTTTATTTTCTAACCCACAACAGATCACAGAAAACTGAAGGAAGAGGAAAACATGTTTCCTATAATAGGTTTGAAATAGCATTTTCATTACTGGTCTCAGGCTGTTGACAGCACTTTGTGCGCTTTTAGTGATTTTTTTAACTACACAGATGCTTTTGCAAAGGAAGATTTCCAGAAAAAAATGAAGGTTAAATCAAACCAAATAACTAACTCTAGTGTTACTAGGAGGGGAGATAATTTCACAAGTCAGAAACTCTGTTAAGGTCAATTATACCAGAACACAGGCTTGTGGGCATATGCTGTAGAAAAGTGCTGAAATCTTTGCTGGAATAGCCAAGTACCCTGTAACTGGAAATGGTACCAGCATCTAATCTTCACATCTTCAAATTTTTGGCAACATGGGATCCATGACAATTAACTGATAATTATAAGGAACTCACCCCAAAAGGCTGTCTTGCAAAAGTAGGAAGTATATGCTGACTTCTTAGTTTTCATAGATTTGCCTAATGAGTACCACATAGATAGGTCTCACTATGAACTGATGACAGTGCCACTTGTATGCGTTTCTAGATCCAGCAGAAGTTCTAGGTAAAATCTAGAACTCTGTATACTACAAGCAATTTTAAAGAAGAAAGAAAAAATAGAAAAGAAAGTGTAGAGAGAAATGATAATTTGTCTTTCAATATATGGCAAGTTGTTATAAAGAGGTTGATGGTGAATCTTACTCTAGCAACTGACTAAAAGATGAAGGGGAAAATTACCAATTTACAGTAAAGAGAATATGGGTTAGAAATAATGAACAGCATATCCGTAATGGGATCAAGAAATTTAGGAGAATATATACTCTCTTTTTGCTGAAGCTTTTTGAGGAAATTAGTGAAATAGCATTTGTCTTGAGACTCCTTGCTGTTAGACAAAACTGCAATTCGCACTATTTTGCAGAAAATAAATAATTATGTCTGACTGTTTGGATATCTAAAGACTAGGGTCTTATTTTGGCCCAAAAATGCCAGACAGAAAGGAGTAATTGTGAATATTAAGTCCAGAACAAAACCTCCCAGGAGTTTAGATTAATTCAGATATGAGACTTTGATTCCACAGGTATTTTGGCTGGCTAGGAAATTAGGTCATTAACTATCATTATCATTTTAAAAGTTGTTTATGGAAGCTCCCTAGGTGCTTTCCAGGGATTCAGCAACTACTGCACACTGCTTAGAAGAGCTGACATGCTGGGATACAGTCTTCCC
Source organism: Neodrepanis coruscans (assembly GCA_013400695.1). Taxonomy (NCBI): domain Eukaryota; kingdom Metazoa; phylum Chordata; class Aves; order Passeriformes; family Philepittidae; genus Neodrepanis; species Neodrepanis coruscans. The sequence continues at coordinate 32,415 of VYZS01069122.1, read as the reverse complement.
AAAGTCTGGGGAGGTCTAACTCTGTGGATTTGACTACAACTATGTTTTGAGTAACCACTGATCAAAAAATGTGAAATTAAGAATTTTTGCAGCCTCTCCATCCTAGAAACAGTCTGGAAGAAGGAGCCAGGACTCCACTCTTTATTTTCCACAAGCCCACAACATTCGACTTTTTGGAATGTTAACTGTGAAGGAAGCAGAACAATGCTAAGAACTCACCTCAACAGTAGATAAATCTCAGCAAACATTAAGAGAAAGAACTTGCATTGAGTATGAAAATCCCAGATGTGAGAGAAAGCCTTGGTGTCAGATAGAATTTGTCTTACCTTTTACACACTTCCCATAAGTGCTCTTACCACATTAGGTAATTACTTGGTCTTTCTGTGTTTCAGGTAGTTGAGGGCAAGGCTGCCAAAAGCTTGGATGTTATCTTTGCTTTGCATTCAAGTAGGCTTAGTCAAAGCTTATCACAGATTCTGGAGGCTTCTACACTGGCCTCTGTGTCATCTTCCTTTGCAGGATCCAAAATCTTTGCTCTCCTCAGTCAAAGGTGGCCATGGACTTCGAGGAAATTCAGATACCGCCTATACTTAACCAATTATTTTCACAACACTGTTGATTGCAATAGCAGTACTAAAGCTAGAGAGAGGCTTTACTTCTTCATCTGAGGACTGGATCGAGCCTTCCCCAAGATGGAAATCCCAATTTTGATTTGATTTAAACAGACTATATAGCGGTGCCGCAACAGCATTCACACCTGTATCTGAACTCTGCAAGAGTTCAAAGCTGTTAAATTCTGGCTCACCCCTGAACACTTGTGTTTCTGCACCAGCCACCGAATCATACAGTCTTTAGTTTTTACTGTCTCTATCTTCTTGGTTAACTGATAAAATAGTCAAAATGGAACTTTAAAACACTTCCTGGCTTTAAATCATCTTTCACGTGAGAATGAGCCAGGCACTTATCTTCAATAATGAACAGTTTTGGAATTGTTTAAGAACAAAAATGCAGCTGCCCAAGGATAATGGGAGGTGAGCCAAAGTGAGCTGAGTTTAGGTGGGAAAAAGAAATAATCAGAAGGGTACCAGAAAAGATAGGCATGTCTAAATTTGTCTCTGGGGATCCAGTCCTGCCATGGTTCCTGCTTGAAATTTGATATTGTAAAGTCCAAAAAAGAGTTACAGATCAGAAATTTCTCCTATCACTACGAATATCTCCTGATTTCAAACTGTTGCAAGTTTTGCTTCTCAGTAATATATTTCTTGAGTAACAGCATGAAGACATAGAAATACATAACAACCAGGCTGAATTCCTTAAAACATTCAAGTAATATTGGTCTTAAATTACTAGAGAAGAAGTTAAAATCCTTGTGAGGGTGGGTTTATTTCTTTTTTCTTCTTTTGTTTTTTTTTTTCCCCTCCCTGGACTTCTTCTGTTTCATTTTCAATGTTATCTTAAGCTTTCACGTTCCCTTTCCCAACCACCTTCTTGGAAAATGGGCTGTCATTTTTAAGCCATCTCCCCAATGATCAGTGGTTTAGAAATGTTTGTTTTTCAAATACCTTAATTGTATGGTCTACCCAGCAGTGATCAGCACTGAAAATTATATTTCAGAGCTAAATACAACCAGATGGAGAGAGAACAGCCAGCCATTTGAAAAAGCTTAAAACCACTGAGTTCCCCGTGTTGTTTGGTCCATCAGTGGTTAATTTCGTAATGATTTCTCTTGCAGATGAGTGAAAATAATCTGGGGTAATATTTATCTATCAGACAAAAGAGGCAGGCTTTCAAAGACTCAAGACATATCAATATCAATCAGGCTATGGAGCTGGTACAAATGCAGCTACTCCTTGCTTCAAGGAAATATAAAACTCATTCCAGAGGCAAAGTTTTTCTCTGTAAAATGCTCACATTAGCACTTGCTCATTCTGCTTGAAGACAGAGATTCCTTGCGCCTTGTTTTTGCTCTCAGGTGGATTGAATTACTTGTTTTTTTTTTTTAAATTCAGAGAGAAATGGAAATGCATAAAATGTCATAGAAGATATTAATTCTATCGAGGAGAAACATTCTGTGCCATCCGTATTCAGACTTTATATTGAAACATATACGCTCTATCCAGTGCCAGATTCATCTTCAGGAATCCTTTTGCTCTTCTGAATGAGTTCGTTCTTTCCTCTTGAAGCCCTTCTGAAGGACAATATATGTCCCCCTTTACTCAAGCAGAGTTCTGTTTCTTTGTCAGTTTTCCGGTAAGGTCCTTGGGCAATTCAAAAATGTGACGGAGGACAGGTGGTAAAGTGGTCCTTCAGTGATCCAAAATTGTCCATATTCCCTGTGGTTGAAAGTGGGACATGTCTTCTAGAAGACAGTGCTGACACCAGGAAATAACCTTGATGATCTGATACTAGTTCCTTCTGCTCTGGACAGTTAAAAGTATTTGTTCATGGTTGCAATCTTGCAGAGATATAAGGTCCAGGGCCCAGCATCTTAATCAGGAGTCAAAACAATCCTCACTTTGTGGAAACAGAGGTATCAAGAGGAAGTAAGTCAGGAGACAGGATGAAAGGCAAAACAAGAGTCATTACAAGACCTAGTGTATGCTTGGAGAGGAGTTTCATCTGCAGTTGAGATCTCATTGGCCATCAAAACAGGTTAATTCTATGCCCTGAACTTGGATAAATCTCTCAGAAAATGCAGCTCTTGAAAGCTCCCTGGGCTGAAACTCAAAATAGGCTTATCAGAAGCTTTCAAAACTATATCCTTTACATAACTTGCTGGGACAAACAAAAATGAATTTGGGTCATCGAATTAACAGGGCACAGAATTAAATGGCAACTGCAGAGTAGTTTAAAGGCAAATAATGGTTTTCACTTCCCTTATTGGGAAAAAAGAAACCATGTCCAGTAAGCATTTCTGAAGGAACACAGGACTTATAGATTAGCTTAGCAAGGGGATACAGATTTTTTTTAAATACTCCTTTCTCCTTCTTCTGTTCAGCCTGGTAAGGTATCTAAAAATGCACAGAGCATGGTTCTGATCATAATTATGTTGGTTTGATACCCTTAGCACTTTCTAGCTGTGTCAATGAGATCTGGTGCAAGCAAGACTTAACTCACATACTTGATTTTATATGCATTGCCTGAGAGAAGATAGGCACCCTGTACTTCAAAAACACAAAAATAAAGAAACCAACTACTATGAAACCTCATAGTTTAAGCATGAAGGCATAGAGGAATATACTAGCTACCTCCCTGGCTCCTGCAAATTACTGAATGAAAGAGAAAGTCTGTGGTTCAAAGAAGAGAGAGTAGTCTTAATCAAGACTGCTCTGAGAGAAGTAGTCCATGCACAGTTCTACATAACAAGGCTCTACCATGTCTCAAAAGACTTGAAAAATATAACTACAGAATAACAAGCTTTTTCTGTTCCATCACCCAAAAAATATTGTTGAGAAAAAGCAATTTTATTTTGAACTGAGATATTGATTTGAGAACAAAATCCAAAAATTAATTCTGCTTAAAATAAAAATATTAGGCTTCATTTTGGAGAAATTCAACATTTCTAAAATCTTGCATGAAACTTTTATCTTTAAAAATATCAACCTTAAAGTAAAATATAATTTCAAAGCAAGAAATAAAATATTTGTATTTGATAATGTAAAACTAAAATTTTTCATTTTTCCCATTTGCTTTGCCTGAAACTATTACCTAAGTGAGAACTAAGTTTGCAGATAGCTTACATTGCCACTGCAAACCTTAGCCTTAATTAAATATTTTCTCCATCATAATTTGCATCATTCTGCTGAAGAAAGCAAGAGCAATGACATCATTTTGTCACAAAGCTTGTCCCTCTACTAAGAGTCATGACTGTACTTCTAATTAGCACTCCTTCCTGTGCTATTATAACATCAATTGTTTCTTTCAATAAAATGCTCATAAATTAGAGTGACTTTAAGATCCCTTTCCACCCTATCTCCCTACCTTAATTTAGGATCAATTCCAGCTGTTTTATCCCTACAGAAATTTCTCTAATTTGTTCTTAAGGACCTCCAGTAATCCTCCCAGCGGAACAGGACCCCAAACAATGCACTGGAGTAATTCACTGCCTTCTTATTACAAAGCTTTTTACCCTCATTCCTGTCTGGGATCCTCTCTTGTTTAAGCCATGACTTTGGCTCATCATAAGCATGGAGAAACAGAGCATCCATGTCCTCTCTGCAGCATTTTTATACATATCTACAGTCTAGGATAAACAATTACTCTTTTTCTAGACCGTATCACTTAGCTCTCTGCTTACTCCAGCTGATCTGCATCTTGTTTGGCATCATAGGTCTAAAATTAGCCTTAGGTCTTTGGAAGAGCCTCCAGCTAGGGTTTTATCAATGTTGAGTTCCAGAAAAGGATTACTACACATATTTTGCAGACGACACTTGTGTTTATACATTCCCAAATCTATTTGTCTTTTTTGTGATATTAAGAGCACTCTTGACTCATGTTCAGATCATGTTCTAGTGCAACCCCAGATCTTCACTACCCAGAGTGCATTGTCCATCCCTTATTTGGGAAAATTACAGTTGTTTCCTAAGGAATGAACATTTATAATCATTCCTACAGAAGACCAGTTGTTTTTATTTTTCAGATTATTTCTCCAATTTGTTATAATCATACTAAACGATCCTCCTGCCTTCTAGCATTTATAGCTGCTCCCAGCTTGGTGTCGTCTGCAAACTTAAAAAAAATCTCAGTATTCAGTCATTCTGTCATTAATTAAAACATTGAATAGCTTGGGAAGCAGGAACAAGTCCCTGTAGAACTTTACACCAATAACCTTCCATTTTGTCAGTGAACCATTGATAACTATTCTCTGAGTACAATTTTCCCACATGTTTAATCACTTGCCCACTATGACCCTTTCAGAGTTACCACTTTTCAGAAAACCATCCTCATTATTAGGGGTATCTCCAAAAGTTGGTTTTTTTGTTTATTCCCATGGAGGCACTTCATTTGAATAGCCTTGATTTATCAAGCATCTTGATCTTTTTAATCAATGCCTCTCTTCCCTGTTAAAAGAAAAAAAATATCCTTGCAATATCTTGCAAGAGGCTGGAATACTGGTTTTGTTCTCAACAAAGTTAAGATTGGGCTAAGATTTAGGTTATTTTAATTCTTTTCCATTGCTTCCTTGCATGGCAGGAATGTTTGTGTGTGTGAGGATTGTTCTGTGCCTTTTTTTTAAAAAAAAAAAAAAAGAATACAGCTGCTAGTTCTTTGCAGTTTTATTTAACCAAACTATTGGATAACACTGTGAAAAGATTTGATTCACTCATCTCTTCTTCTAACTTCTCCAGAAAAACTTCATTTGTAAAAGCACCCTAATTCACTGTAACCTTGTACAGCAGTTTAATTAACTCCCATAGTGCAGAATTTACTGGAATTAGACAAAGCAACTTTCTTTTGAAATTACGTTATTGGGAAAGATAAAGGCCTTTCCACAGTGACATTTGCTAATGAAACTTGTGGTCTCATTGCAGAATGAAATTGTCTTGGTTCTATGTAGCTCATTTCTATTAAACCATATTGACTGACAATAATGACATTTATTCTCTAATTTTTAATTATTTGACTCCTGGATTTGTGGTTTTGGTGTTTTCTGGCTTGGTTTGATTTTTTTATTTAATTTTTTTTTCAGATTTTTTTCTTTTTTTTTTCTTAAGTCTGGTGTCAAGCTAACTGCCTTACTATCGATGCCTTAGGGGGTATGCTTAAGATTTAGGGAATTCACTCTAGCTGTATAACTTGGAATATTAAGAACAGCCTGTGTTTCATATGTTTGCATTCTTCTATATAGATACGTGGGGTATTAAGACAAAACATAGAGTTAGGCTTCCAGGCCTGCCCTGGGCTGCACTGGGGTAGAGTAAAGGTAACAAGGGACCATCCCGTTGGATGTTTAGGGGACATAGTAGTAAAATGGGCTTTTGTTGGATAGTGTGATGGGTGGGCACTTTGAAGATTATAAAAATTGAGAGATTGTTATGATTTTTTGGACATCACCAGTAAAGCTGGGCTCTCCCTTCACCTCTGCAAACTGCATGTTTGTTTCATTTCTTATCTCACCCTGCAGGCAACACTATCAGTTGGGTCATCTTACTTGGCCTTTTGCTTATTGGTACAAAATTAGCTGCTATGATCTACTGGAATTTACTGGGTAGGCCAAGATTTATTCAAAACTAAATTGAGTCATTTAGAGATCTCTTCAGACAACCTTTTTAGGACTCTTGGGTGCAAGTTATCCAGGCCTACTGATTTCAAAATGTTTATCCCTGACTGAAGTTGTTTAAAACCATGCACAGTTACTAATGGAAGAAAATCTGAGTTCACTGTTCTCACGTCATAAGAGTGCAACATCACACTTCTTGCTAACTTTTATTAAAAAGTATTTGATTTTTCTGCACTGTTGCTAGCAAAAATTTTACTATTCTGATCCAGCCATGGACCTCTATCACTGTGATGAATCACATGTGATGTTGTGAAAACTCTGCAGCTCTCAATGCACAGGGAAAAAAAGAAAAAAAAAAAAAGAGAAAAAAACGGTTTGTAGTTCTGTTCAATAGTTATGTCTACTGGATCCCATTTTCTTATCTCCATTGCCTCTTGTTCTTTCATAAATGGAAAGAGGTGCTGGATCCACGCAGTGTAAACACATCAGGTACCCAGAGGAGACTTTTCCAACTCATTCAAGGTGCAATAACAGGGAGTGATACCTTGCTAGCACTGCATGCAAGTGCCTTTCAAATATAGATACGCATGATCAGTCATATCCAAGATCCAGATAATTTGTGGGTATAGTGGTCACTGTAGGGACCAAATTTCTTCTCTCTTCTTGCCAACATGACCTCATAAATACATTCTGCTACTACTTCTTTGCACCTTTCAATTACTGAGCTGTTGGGGCAAATATTTTTGTGGACAGATCTCTCCTGACATGTCTCAAGATACAGATCACAGCAGATCTTCTAAGAAAGACTGTTCTATGTTTATTTGTGCTTTCCTCTCTGACCATTATAATCCAAAATCCTTAGGAGAAAAGGACCATACTCTGAGGAAAACCAGAAAGCAGAGACATTAACTTGGACTCTATGTGTTGAGGAGCTTGCAAAAATCTGATGGTGTAACAATTCAATGATGGGGACTAAATAAAATAATCTGGCAGTATAATCAGGTTAAAAATTATCTGCTGATGAATTTGAACAATCAGACAAACTCATGTAATATCAGTAGCGTCTGTCCATGGCCTGTGCGGGGCCATGGCAAACATGAATAGTGTGTGTAGCCCTTTGATCAGCCTAGAAAGAAAAAAGTGCATGTCTGGATGGTATTCACTGATTTTACACATTGCTTAGTCTCAGGAGACTCTTTACCCCCAGTTACTGTCACCCAGAATACAAACTATTTTTTAACCTTTACAAAGTTAAACTTGACCATGAGACTTCCTAGGGGCCTGATGCTACTGAAAGTAGATCAGAATGAAGTGTCTTGTATTCCTTCTGTGCCTTGCACATCCCTATTACTCTAGTATGCTCTAGTATACTAGTAGTATCCTAGTGGAGTTGCTCTTTTAGGAGCAACTCCAGGTGCTTTCATAGGGCAGACTGCCAGGTGTTTTGTACTACCTGGGCACTATAGAGAAGGCTGGAGATTCAGTCCAAGTACTGTTCTTCTCCATGGGGAAAGGACGCGATCTCTCTAGGTTTGGACTTCACATTAAAGCCAATGCTGAAGGCTCACCTGGCATTGTTCAGCCAGCCACACTGTTTATGCAGGTGCAGAGTACTGAGCCCTGAAGGGTAGAAGAATAAACAGCCGTGGCTTCAAGCAGGGAAGCCACTGCCTCATAGGGATGAAAGGGTTAAACCAAGCAAATTCCCACAGGGAGGAGGGAAAGAAAAAGGAAGCTGCATGCAGTGAAAGTTTCTCTTGGTGTTTTATACATGAATAATGTGTCCCCCAGGGGTTAGCTCCTGGGTTCAGAGAAGGATGTTATCTTGTCTAGACATAGGATCTGAACATCCCTGAAGAGCTGGCGCCTGAAACTCACAGGAGTCGATGTTAACCCCCTGCTGACTTCCATGGGACGCATCCAAAAGATTTCTGTTTCAGAAACACCTGCAGGTAGATGAGAGGAGAAAACAGAGATGGGAACTACAATTTAGACTATCTTCTATGGGTGTCATTACTTTTTAATGTAAGCAATATCCGAACTCCTGGCTCACTGCATGCAGTAACTATGAAATTATAGTGGCCTCCCAGATGACTAATATAAAGAAACATGACACCAGGATGCCCTCTAGGGAGCCTGGTGACAGCTTCATATGAGATCAGTTCATGTTTTAGGTGAGCTTGGGACAAATTTTAGGTGACTTTCAGCCAGTTATAATGTCAGGAAGATAGAATGCAACCCTCCATAGATAACGTCCTAGTGTTTCTCAGGATCACCTTTATTCAACTATAACAAAGGCAGAGACTGGAAATCCTGGGTGTGATTCCAGACCTACACTGTTGCCTAGGGAAGCTCTCTCTGTGCAGTACTCCATGCTTCTAGTTGATAATATTTTAAATATAAAAGAATCTTATAAATCCATTCATTTGATCAGTACTCATCACTAGAATTATTTTATTCTATTTCTGATCGGTCTGGTTAAAAAAAATGCACAGGAACAACTTTCTTTCAATTTCACAGATGCATTTGAGGGGATGACATTTAAGCAATGTACTAGCATGAATGGAAATGGTAGTGCAGTGTTCCTCTAGTTTTCTTAGAGTAGTTTTCCTCCACCAGCTTGACTCAGTAGAAAGACTCCTGGTGCAGTGAGGCTTACAGGGTCCAAGGACAGTGGCCTTGATCATGTTTTAACACTAGTATCCTATGTCTGTCCAAAAGAGAATTACTCTGCTTTTGGTGGATATTGGGTCCTCCTCTGTCACATCACCATCAAGGCTTGTTAACAGAAATTGCAGAAGTTTGATTTGATATTTGAAGCAGAATTCTGATTAGATCAACTAGGAGCATGAAAGGCGTCTATGTATGTATATCTTTCTACACCTTGTTTCACCTCAAACATTGCACAGAAGTGAAATTATTTAATACTATGAGAAAAAATGTGCAGAAGACCAAAAGGTGAAATAAGATATGAAATCTTCAACCTATGAAAGGTTGCCTTAGCATAAAGGAGCACCAGACATATATCATTCATGATTTGCTGAATAGAAGGAAATCTCAGTGGGTAGGTAGGGTATCCTCTGACTTTACAAATCAGAGCTTGATACTCTATGGTTTTCAGCTGACTAATGTGGACAATTGTTCTCTTATTCTTCCGCTTATTCTGCCTCAGTTTCCTAAAATGGGCATGATAACAATTCTTTACCTGTTTCCTGCTGAGTTACCAGATACACAAATCCCCCAAAAAGGCCCCAAAAAAAGATTGATAGTCCCTAAAAAAAAAATCCAGTCAGGCAGGTTCTCTGTATTCAGGTAGTGGAACCACATCAGAAAAGTCAAAGAAAAGGACTTTTTGGTACTGGACTCAGAATAAAGTTCCAGTAGATGTGATAGGATGATACAAGAGGGATATAAAAAAGCAATTTACTCAAGTGAAATTCATGGTTCAACAGACTTAGAATACAATGAGTAAATTTTAGGAGTAAGAATCCGGGAAGGATACCATAGAGAAAGAGCATAAGGAATAATATTCTCAGATAAGATGGAAAAATGGCATAGTGCTTAGAGGTTTCAAGATGCCTCACTTTTTCTGAAATTAACACAACTTGGCTAGCTGAATATCTCCAAAAATCTGGGTCATAGTGTATATGATTCTGCATCCCCCCTCCTAAAAAAGGCAGTTTATGAGCCATGAACTCTTGTTACGACAACTGCTTATAGCAAAAAAAAATTTAAAAAACCCAAAAAAACCCCAAAAAACCCACAAAGAACCCAAAATCCTCTGTTCCATGTGATTGTGTCTGATCATGCCCAAAGTCTTTTCACAGCAATGAACCCAACATCAGCATGCACATGGCCTGGGCTTTGTTACACATAGCTTCCTACCACTGATCCTGTGAAATAAATTAGCGAGCTCAGCCCAGTTCCCACTGAGCAGGTGTCCATATCAGAAGAAGCATCATTAGGATAGAATGACCTTAAAGGCAGCTAGAAAGTGACCTGACAGAAGAATTTTCTTCTTTTACTTTTGTTTTTCTTTTTTATCTTTTGTCATTTTGCTTCCTTTTCAATAGTGGAAACAGACTTAAATTTTTCACCTCTAAGCTCATAGCTAGTCTGACTTTCCTTTATTTTTCCTACTTTTTAAGTAACTTTAAGTTGTTCAACCTCCACCACAAATGTGGAGTTAACAGTTCTTTAACAGTGTCTTGTCCAATCAGTTGAAAATAATAGTATTTAAACTTTCCTGTCAAGTCTCCTTTTAATCTTCTTCCCGGTGATCAAAGCAGCTGTTTGGGGAGAAGGGTGTTCACAAAGCTGATCGGCTGGGAAGCATTTGGCATAGCCTCCTGAACCAGCATAAGGGTTAGGTTTTGCCTTACAGTAATTTTTTTTTTGTATCTATAATATATATAATCTTCTACATAACCCTGCATATATATTTGTGGGTCTTTACCGTTCATCTCAAGTTCTCTTTTATTTTTTTTTAATCCTCTTAAAGTTGTAGGCTTCTTTTAAATATATTGTTTTCAGTAATAGGGTACAACAATTTTCTCCTCTAGGTTTCTAATCAATTAGTGTTTTGTCTCTTACTAATATATTTTTATTTTCTAATAGCATGGCTTGGGAGGAATTTCTGATATGACAGAAAAATACGCAAACAACCCATTTTTCCCAGAGCCATAGAAACACTGAGAAGGGCATTTGATGGCCATTTCCATTTATTTGTTCCACAGGACATATCTCTCTGTTTTGCTCTTTTCTTTTTCTCGTCCCTTCTTTGCTTGATCAAGCAAAACATTGCATTGCAAGAAGATTCTGTCTCACCATGACTCTTGGACACTTTACAGCACAAATGCGGATAGGGTTTAAGTAAAGGGAAAATTCACTGTGATGAGGCCATTTTGCAGAGTGAGTTTTCTTAATCTGTTTATGGTTTACAAATGTAGTTCCAGGTTCATAAAGCCCATGGCCTCAGTCTAACTTTGTATTCTGCAAAGATATTGAATTTCCTGTCTTTGTTATAGGAGGGGTGTCGTAGGGTTAAAACCGAAAGTAAAAACGATCTCTGTCCAGCCGCGCAGGCCATGCGGCCGGGCGAGGGGGGGGGTGGGGGGAACCTCTTCTGTGCCCTCCAGCCCGGCAGCGGGACGTGGTCCAGGGCGAACCTCGGTGCAGCACGGCAGCGAAAGCCCTGCGGCGAGGGCTGGGTTTTTTCCCCCGGCAACCATGGGGGTTTTTCGGTGGCCCCTCTTTCCCCAGCGGCACAGCGCGCACCCGGAGCTGCCGCGGGAGGCGCGGCCCCAGTCCCGGGCCGGGAGCGGCCATGGCCCCGCTCCGAGGAGGAGCCGCGTTTGTTCCGTGGAGGCGGCGGTGCTGGCACGAGTTCGGCAGTGTGGCTCAGCGGGAGCAGCGCGGGCCGTGGATGAGTGTGGGGACCGACGGCGGCAGCGGCGACANTGATCACATTTTTCGTGATCAGTTTTTTCTTTCTTTCTTTTTTTTCTTTTCTCTTTATGGTGGGGTGGACTTCCTTTTTCTCGGAATTGCATTCTTCCTCGTGAATTTCTGGGGGGCGGATTCTCTTTCTCGGGGAGGAGGGTTGTTTCTTCCCTTTTGGTTTTTTTTTTCTGTTGTGTTTTTTTTCCTTTTTCCCCAGGGGTGAGTGGTCTGGCAATCATCGACGACTATTGCCGGGGTCCAAAGACCACATCTCTTCCTCCATCAGCACTAAACCCCTCCCTGGGCTATCGGGAAAGGGGAGAGAGGGGCGCGCGCGCGGTTTCTAATTTTTCTTGAGTATTTCTCCTTCAGTCAAAGCCGGTAAGAAGCTCGCGCTGCTAAGGGGGTCCTCAGACCGGCCACGTGCTTCTTCTAATTACCCCAGTGTCTCTCCGGGGGCCCAGAGAGAGACAAGCACTATCTCCAGAGTGTCCTCATCCCAAAACGGGCCCTAGGAAACTTAATTTGTCTGTCTGTTTGCACTTTATTTGTCGGGTTTTTGTGTGTGCGCGAAATAAACTGTGATATTTGTGTGTTTGCTTCATTTTGGAGTGTGTTTGTGGCTTCTCTCAGAATCTCTTGTCCAAAATCGCTGAATTTGTGGTAAAACCACCACAAGGGGTTATTACTGAATGATTATTTTACTTCTGCATTGCAGGGTTAGTTTCTAAATTTGCCAGTTAGTACTGTCATATTAGCGGCACATTAGCACACTAATGCTGGCACATTAGTCCACAGAACCTGAAAGCTTAATTGCATAGTTGGAAAACTAATGTCTGTATTTTGCAAAGATGTGTTCTCATATCTTTATCACCTTCTAGGTTCTCTGGGTAGTAGTTTACATTTTAACTCTGTAAAAGGTCAAAATCTGGGCTGGATCAATTTATTTACCGGAAAAAAAACAAACAACACATAAACCCAGCAACAGCATATGAGTCTTTCTGGTGAGAATAGAAATGCCCTGGAGGTAATGTTCAAAACAGATTTATTAGACAAAAGTGTAAGCGTCCAGCGTTCACCTTGTTGTGCTAGCCCAGCCCAGCCCTGCCCATGTCTTATCACACACAGGTCAGCTCCTGTGCAGAGTTGTCTCTAATCCAAGTAATCCACGTAACTGGATACTGCAATAACAGAGGAAAGACTGCTACAGGATTGCCTTCTGCTCATGTTCTTCTTCAGGCATGCACTGGTGACTAGTATAAGATAAGATCTTCTGTGTATGGGAATAGTTGTGACAATGGTTTTTCTTGTGTTCACAGCTTATTCCCCTGAGTGATAGATCAAAACACAACAACAGCAGCAATCCCAATCCTTCAAGGCACAAATCCTCCCACCTGTTTATAGCCAATAGGTAAAGATCAAGCTGGAAATGGTTGTAGCAAGAGCATCCTTGTAGCAGCCCAGCTGCATTTTAATAATCCAGGAGAAAAGTTGCTTTTCTGACATAGACTTTGGTCCATAGGAGGGTGGAGTTCTGTTTAGGAGGATGATTGAAAGTATAGAAGTACTACAAGTGTGCATGTCACAGAGATGATTTTCAGTACACTCCATCTACTACCAGCTTTCCTTCAGATGGTCCTTCATGAAATGATCTCTGCAAAGGCATGAAACAAGGACCATCCCAGGTTGCAATCATAAAAAATTAATTAAAATTAATCTTCAACAAGACGGAACAGTTCTTGATTTGCCGGAGCTGCACTAGTATCTCACCCTCAACTATCCAATCTTCTAAATCCTCTTCCCTAAAAATTCTAAGGGACATTGTCATAAAGCACAGAACCAGCCACAACATTAATAAACCACCACTTTTCTTGTTTCTCTCAAGCAGAAAATGGAATTATTGCTAGAAAAGAATTCAAACCTGTGGGACTTGAAGCAAGATTTTACTCTAAAGCTGAAATATCCCCAGTGGACCAGGAAGTTTCAGTTTGGCAATCTGGTTCAATCCCCTTATTAAAACAAGCCTGAACCTGGGAATTCCTAATCTTGATTGAAATCTAAAGGTGACCTTTTTTTTTTTTCTTCACTGGTGGAGGCTGAATTTGGGTGCCCTGTCTCTGAATCACCCTGCAGCTTCCTTTCTCCTGATAGATGGTTTGTCCTTTCCATGGGAGGGATCACAGAGGTGGATCACTGTGCTTATTGCATGGCAGAACTCTGTTGCTCACGGTGCTGTGGATAGGCGAAGGGAATCAAGGCACCAGATCCAATATAAGAGTGAGGAGGGCCTTTCCCACTGGTGAAAGGAGGGGGATGAGGGGAGGGAAGTAGGAAAAAAAAAATTAGAGGAAGAGATCATTAATATTTAAACAGTGTTCTTGGCATGTATTTGCCTGCATCCCCCTCTGTGACTAATCTGTGTGTGTGAATAAGGGTTTTTTTCTCCCTTGGGCCTAGTGTGTCTTTTTGCTGAATTCTACACTGAAGTTTGAATATGAGATGGGCCCAAGCCCAACCTCACCACCCTTGAGCTTTGGATACAGATTCTGCTCTTGTGGCTCAGGCCCCATCTCTCGCTGTAATGCTGGGCTAATGACTTCACCATCTACTGTCATCGCGCCTGTGCCTGGAGCTCCCTCCCTCTCTCAGCGTGCCAGACACACATACTCCTCCTTGTCACAGCCCTCTGGCCATAAAGCCCACACAGGCAAAGGAGTGACAGTAAAATCATTGTCACCTACGCCCTTACCCTGTGCTGGGGCTGGAAGGGATGGGGGTTGGTACACATTTTGCTGGACCAACAAATTGAACCAGTTTCTCTGGAGGTGGGAAGATCTCACCAGCTCTCAGTGGTACTCAGGTTCACCATTTGTTGACCTCCCTGCCTGCCTGCAACTACAATAAGGAGCAGGATTAGGACAGGAAGGTGTGATCAGGGCTTTGATGTGCCCCAGGATCTCAGATTACTTTAGCGTCTCCTGGTGGATATTGCTAGCCAGTATAATTTAAAGTTAAATGCAGGCAGGAAAAGGCACCAGGGAAGGGACTAAAGGTTGCAGTACTGTCTATTGGAACATGTAACATGTTTCCCAAATATGGATGATGACCAGATTTAAATGCAAAATCTGTGCTGTCCTTCTGCTCCAGCATCATGCTTTTTATGGCATGTCCCTCTATGAGATCATTTAAACAAGAAAATATATGCCACTTTGCCATCACTCTTTGGAGCTTAGAAAATAGACCTCAGATGAAAATGAGAACTTTTATAATAATAGAAGCAGTCACATCACAGAAAATTATCACAACAGTGTCATTTTATTACACTAGGTCTGGGAGACCTACATTGTCTTGAGATGAGGAAACTAAAGCAGTGTAAAGGACAGACTCTCCAGCTACTCTTTCTTTTATCCCTTCTCCAAAAATACACTATGCAAGTTGTTTTTTTTTTTGTGGCAGCTGTAACACTATCCTGTAAAACATCTTTTCCTCATATTTTAAAATCAATCAGCTTGTACAGGCACAAGTAGAAACTGAGCAGCAGGTGATGAGACCCGTTCAAGATATTTCTCCTCACTCCAAAGCAGCCAGAGGATAAAGCACTCACTTTAATACTGTCAAGGCATCAGTACTGGGGAAGACCATGGAGACAATAGCTGTCTGATCATATTAGCCTGCTATTGGGGCCAGGGATGGAAGAGGTGAAGAAGACATAAGTGAGTCCCACATATATCTCTTCCCAGAGGATTGACTTGATCTGTAAGAGACAAGGTGCTTTCATCCTTCTAATCGTTGGCATTTTATTCCTTCTTGATCTAGTTCTGCCCACTGTTGTTGTCCCCAAGGAAAGGTCTGTTTCCTGATCAGCCTTAAATCTGGTGTCTGGTGCTGGTTTTTTGACGAGAGACTCCACAAGCTATCCAAAGAAAATGAAAAGGGCTCTACTGTTTGTGTCACAGCTTGATCTTACTTTTCTCTGCATTTTGTACAGCTTGTTGGTGCAGGAGTCAGGACCAAATCTCAAACACTCAGTGCACCAAATCCTACCAATGAGGTGTTTTTTGCCTGCAAAGGATGAGCTGAATAATGTCCTGGAGAACTGCATCTCACTGAGTTGCATTTACAGAAGTGGATTATAGTTTAACTGCAATGTCATGGTGCCTTATAGTATTGTAAACTAGTGATGTGTGGACAACAGCCAAGCAAGAGATGCCCACAGAAATGTTTCCTTTTTACTTGTGATAAACGTGATCAAACAGGGCTGCACGCAAAACATCAGACCCTGCAGAGTTTATGGGACCCATCATCTCAACCACTTCCTCTTCAGTAGGAGCATTCAGAAGGGTCTCCAGAGGGGCCCCTCTATCACACTGCATTAACAATCCTGCATGTGGAGACAGCTCCACTGCTTGGATTTTCCAAAAAGTATTGTTCACTGCTAGGACATAAGTTCGGTTCCTCTCTGGGCCACAGCAAGTAAAATTTCTTATAACTGAAACACAAATGTACTGGAATCACAGCCTGGTTCTGAGAGCACAAATATTCATCATCTCAGCTGTCCCCTAAGCTGTCAGGCCAAGGAAGATGATTTCCCTGACACATGAAGAAAGTCCTCATTGTTTCATTCTGAAGGTAAAATTGGCCAAATCTGCAGGATTTGGGCATAAGATCCACCTGTGACCAGATGTGCTCTGCCTGCCATCATGCTCAAAGCTTCAGACAGCTGTTTTGTGCATATGTGAAGGAGATATTTTGCCTCCATGGGCAATCCCTCCACAGACAACTGCCAGATAAAAAGTGACCTGCTTTTAGGTGCTAGAACAACTCTAGAGTTTGTCAGGGCTGTTGTCAATTTCTTGCTGACATTTGGAACAGACAACAGGAAAACCCTCCAGGGATCTCACACATCTCATGATTCCTGTGAAAGGCTTAACTGAAGTTTGCAATATTCTCATCTAAGTCTGGACTGAGATCCAGAGATGCAGAGGGAGGAGGTGTTGAGAACAAGAGATCTGTTCTGAAAAATCTCTGTAAATAGCATATTAATCAGGAAATACTACTGGAAAAGGGACATACAACAACTGCTTATCCTAATTTCAGCCTTGCAATTCTGCTCCAAGCAACATATATGCACATTTTATACATGTATGTTTACTTGTGTGATACTTATTTGCTCATTTATATAGCTAGATGGACAGTTATCCTGCAATGCCTATTGGTAGAAATTCAACAGGTTACCAGCATTAAATGGTTTTCTAAATCTGCTCTTCCAATTGAAGACGTTTCAGAGAATGCTTTGCCTAATGCCCACATCCTGGCATCTGTTTCTCATGCTTTTCCAAAATGGAATTCCATTCATTTCTGTCTTTGTTAAGGAGGTAGTACAAAGTAAGAAAAAGGATAAAATAAAAATGCATAGGAACCGATTAGAAAATAGTATTGAAAGACTTTGATTTGTCCTTAGAGATGCATGTGTATCTTATAAAGGCAAAGAAAAAATTGCTGAGGCTTTGGATAAAGTTAATAATGAAAAATAAATCCTGCATGTCCCATCACCTTCTAATTTCTGCATCTTGTATAAAAAGAAAAAAGGGAAGGAAGAGGAATTGCAAATCAGCTCTCAAACTTTGTTAAGAATAACAACAATAATCATAATATTGTCCAGCTCTTATATAGTAGATTATGTCAGCAGATCTCACAACAAACTAATAAAGGAGATTCCAAAATAATTTCATTTATTTTCCAGAGGAGAAAACAATTTGGCAAAATATCGCTAGCCTGGTGGCAGAGATAGGAATAAGATGTCAACCTTTGAAGGCTGAGGTAGCCAGCAGGGCACAGTGCAATATTTGCCATTTCTATCCCTGAATGATTATAGAAAAAATACTGAAAATGAGACAAGATCAGTGGAAAAAAAGCATCCGTGTTATAAGCAGTTTAAGAACTTGTGGAGAAAGCCTGAAAGTTGATAAACATAATGGGAAGGGCATTGCTATCACAGAAAAGCAATGAAACTGCCCTTTTTAAAAAATTTCTTCTCCAAAAATACACTCTGCAAGCTCTTTCTGTGACAGTTGTAACATTATTCTATAAAACATCTTTTCCTCATATTTTGAAATCAAGTGCCTGTTCAAACCAACACCAAATGGGGCAGTCCCTGATTAAGAATTTCAGTGTCTGCAGAAAGTACATCTGTATGAGGAAGTAACATAACGAAGGGTAACCAGAACAATTTGTTCTTGTCTTAGTACTCAGTCCTACAGAGGAATGCTTTGCAGACACACAGCAATATAGATTTTTGGAAGAAAGTTTAGAGGAGCTGGTAATTCCATGAATGTGGCTGCATGTTCAAAACACGCATAAAAAAGGTAAGAGGCTAAGATGTATTGACAGTTGCAAAGACCTGATCAACTTTCTAAATCTGTAGATGTCCCTGCTCCTAGGAAGAAGATGGGAAGACAGATTCTCCTGGCAATTTCAATCCTTTGCTTTTTTTGAGGAGACTGCCCAGGTTGCTAGGGCACTGCTGCTCCCATCTGGTTGTGAAGTTGGCCTTGGTTCAATCATAAACCATCTACATTATGCTACCACATGCCTGGCAAATAAATACTTGATTCAAAGGAAATCAGAGGTGAAAGATTACCATAGCAATACCTGGAAAAGGAAGTTGTAGATTGCTGTATCAATTTTTTATTAACCGATAATCTGCACAGGTGACAACAATCCTGGCTGTGGTTACAATGGCTCTCTATTACAGATAAGATGCTTCTCTGCTAAGAATAATGCACCCAAGTGATTAGAGATTTCAATTTCCATAAATGCAGCTTTGATGAATGCAAAGCGATGCACATGGGGGTGGAAACCTTAGTCCGGGATGACTTTAAATCACACATAGGCCATGGGAGAACTGCTAAGAAGAGGATCATGCTATATCTACCTTGTTTCCTATACTTTTCTCTCAGATATTCCCTATGTCACTTTTCCAGAGGTAAGGCACTGGGCTGGATTGTGATTTAATATTATATGACTGTTGCTCTGTGTTGTGTTAAATGTATGCTGTCGGTTCCAGGTGGCACCTTGGCAAGAATCCAAGGCCTGTGCCAAAGTCATGTCAGTGCAAAAATATTAATTCACATGACCCATGTTATTTGCTGTCTCTCCAGGAAGGGAAGATGGTGGGGATTTTTTTTAGTTTGTCAGAAAAGGGTGCTTACAATTAGTTAACTTTATCTTTTTGTCAGAAAACACAATTGCTGATGGCATTTCAGAGACCTCTTGGCAGGAGTTAGAGTTGGTATTCAAGTGAAAGATTGTTTTAGAAGAAGGGATCATATAATTAACATGGCAGCCACTCAGCAATGCCCATAGTATGGAAATGCTTTCAATTACAACTCCCTTTTTCTTACAGATTACTGTAACATCAACTTCCGTCTTAATGTTTCCTATCCATCATCTATTCTGGAAGGTAGAAACCACTGGAAAATGTGTAGATAGATCATTATATCAGGTTAAAATCTGGCAATGAAATGAAGGGGAATTTATCCTAATTTTAAATGTCTACCTTATTGTATCTGCTTCTAATCTGTCCAATTTTAAGTGTTCTTTAATCATAGAGCGAGCTGAATTTAGGGTGTCTGCAACATTGTTATTTGTGCTTGAAGTTAGGTATAAAATGGTATTTCAAAATCAGGTTACATTGTCTGCTTTGGCCATTTAAAAAATGTCTTTGAACAAATGGGACTGTAACTACTTAAAGAATAAGTAATGAACTGATTCAGTAGAATGTGTTTTTGCATTCACGTTATAAAGAGGCTTCAGAGACATGAGTATGTCTCTAGGATTGCACTTTCTGGAGAGGCAAAACTCATGAGGATCTTTGAGGTCCCTGCTTTTGCAGAAAAAGATGAGGAGCACTGCACTATTGGAACTGTAAGAGGGCTTGTTTATGATCTAACACACAGCATCTGGAAATACATGCATAGATACTCCTTGCCTGAATGAAATTTTGAATGAAGTCCTTTTGCTCACTTGTATTAATTCAAGAAACTCAGTCTCTAGAGGTACTGCCTAGACAGAGGTGAAGAAAGGAACTTTTTAGCATCAGGTAAACAGAGCAAGATGAATAGCTGTTCCAAGGCAAAGATCCAGCAGAGAATCTTTATTTCTTTTTATCTGCTAAAATACCTACAAAATTAAAAACAAATTATNNTACAAAATTAAAAACAAATTATTAGAATTCCACCAATCAAGAATGTGATCTCCTTTATTGCTAGAGGTGCTTCCTTGCTGTTGATGTAATAATTAAGGTCCATGCAAGCTTTTGGCTTTGGAAGTCTCACATATGCGTAATGCTGACAACAAAGGGGACAGCTGTGACATGAGTTTTCCCTGACCAAACATACTTCATTTTTATCATGTGTTTTTCTTTACCCTACTGCTTTTTATTACAGATGCAAACAGCAAAATAAATGGGAGATACAATACATGATGCTTCATGTTACCAAAGGAACCTCTGGTTTGGGAATTGGACTTTGGAGACAATGACATCATAAAGCTGACGTTACATTAAGTATGGTTCAAACTCTTACTGAGACTGAAAAAAAGATAATTGAATGTCTCAGACTTTTCAGTCTCGAGTTTTGGAACCTCTTCCCTTCTCCATCCCCTAAAGGAGCAGCTAAACTAGTAATCTGAAAATGACAAGATCAATTCTACTAAATGTGAATGTGAACTAGGGAGCTTCTGTCCAGCAAGAAAAGGTGAGCCAAGAATAATCAATCTTTTGCCCTCTCTGGCCAAGGGAAGCCTCTATGATAGATAATGAGGAAATAGCACATGTTGTTTATGACCGTACTGGTTATAGGGCATAAGCCATCTGGGCAAGTTCTTTTAAACCCACATGGTCTTTACACTCAATGTCTCTGCCATTACCTTAATGCCAATGCCAGGCAGCCAAGTCTGTGTTCCAGGCTTTTCTCTGAGCAATGTGTCTCATGGCTCGGTATGAGATAGGTCATTCTTTAGTGTGCTTGTTGGTATTTTAGCAGCTGTTACTCTCTTATCAGTTATGCTTGAATGCTACACATCAGCTAGTATATTATTTCCAAGCTCCATCTTCCCTTCTCCATGCTGTTTCTCCTACACCTTTTGGAACAGTTCACCTCATGAAAGCAGGGGTTGTATATCTTGGTGTGCAGATTATGCAGTGGGATGCATTCTCTCCTTGATGAATCATTCAAATCTTATGTAGTCAATAAATGCAATCAGATAAAGTTTTTGCAGTAGCTTTCCTAGTGGGCCTCCTTTGCTGGCACTATCAGTTAGATCAAAGAATGAACAATGCCATTCAGAGTGAGCTCCTGGTAGGAGTTCAGTCCTCCAGGCTGGAGCATTACATATGTAATTGACTGTGTGTGTATGTTTCACCAGATTGCTGCTCTAGCTGTGAGGACAAATAGCAGCCACTAGGACCCATATCAGCATCAACTCAAATATTAAAACAGATAAAAAAATACCAATCTTTCAATCTCCCTGCAGGGAAAACTTCTCGAGGAAGTTCTGCCAGAAATTTCTGACTATAACCTGTCTAATTTAGTATTGGGCAATGATTATTAAAGTGGTTTACTAGACTAAGTTCATATGAAGTGTAACTATTGATAGTACATCTGGGAAGGAGTTTGGCCCATTTTTTCTTCTATAGCTTCAGCAGATAAGGAGGGAGGACTCATGCCAGAGGCGCCATGAAAATGATCTCTGACATCCTGTTGGAGGACAATACAGTNTCACATATGCGTAATGCTGACAACAAAGGGGACAGCTGTGACATGAGTTTTCCCTGACCAAACATACTTCATTTTTATCATGTGTTTTTCTTTACCCTACTGCTTTTTATTACAGATGCAAACAGCAAAATAAATGGGAGATACAATACATGATGCTTCATGTTACCAAAGGAACCTCTGGTTTGGGAATTGGACTTTGGAGACAATGACATCATAAAGCTGACGTTACATTAAGTATGGTTCAAACTCTTACTGAGACTGAAAAAAAGATAATTGAATGTCTCAGACTTTTCAGTCTCGAGTTTTGGAACCTCTTCCCTTCTCCATCCCCTAAAGGAGCAGCTAAACTAGTAATCTGAAAATGACAAGATCAATTCTACTAAATGTGAATGTGAACTAGGGAGCTTCTGTCCAGCAAGAAAAGGTGAGCCAAGAATAATCAATCTTTTGCCCTCTCTGGCCAAGGGAAGCCTCTATGATAGATAATGAGGAAATAGCACATGTTGTTTATGACCGTACTGGTTATAGGGCATAAGCCATCTGGGCAAGTTCTTTTAAACCCACATGGTCTTTACACTCAATGTCTCTGCCATTACCTTAATGCCAATGCCAGGCA
Source organism: Neodrepanis coruscans (assembly GCA_013400695.1). NCBI lineage: Eukaryota > Metazoa > Chordata > Aves > Passeriformes > Philepittidae > Neodrepanis > Neodrepanis coruscans. The sequence continues at coordinate 10,358 of VYZS01069122.1, read as the reverse complement.
GCCAAGTCTGTGTTCCAGGCTTTTCTCTGAGCAATGTGTCTCATGGCTCTGTATGAGATAGGTCATTCTTTAGTGTGCTTGTTGGTATTTTAGCAGCTGTTACTCTCTTATCAGTTATGCTTGAATGCTACACATCAGCTAGTATATTATTTCCAAGCTCCATCTTCCCTTCTCCATGCTGTTTCTCNTTCAGCAGATAAGGAGGGAGGACTCATGCCAGAGGCGCCATGAAAATGATCTCTGACATCCTGTTGGAGGACAATACAGTGAAGTAAGCTCACTAATTAAGGGATACTAGAGAGATCAGCAATGGAAAAGAAACACTAGGTCAGGGTTTGAATCACATCTTCAGAACATCCTCTGCCCTTGCAAGAAATGCTGTTGTTACAGCAACAGTTTCTGTTAACATTTGTCTCTGATGGAGTCAAAATTTTCAGGGGACTGATACTCTTTTTGTCCCAGCAGAAGTTGCTCTTTCTAAGAAAGAATCTGGATCAGCCAGCTCTTGCTGAAAATTCTTAACTCAAGAAGAATGTTTGTTTCCCAAAGCAAGTGCTACTTTGTTGGTGGTTCATTGGCAGACACACTTCCAACTACACAGAAAACAGGCAATAGTCCAGCCCATGAAACCACGCCCTTAAAGAATGCTCCCTAAGTTTCTTCATGATATTTCACTAACCACAGGTCTTGTCACTAGCAGATTACCTTCAGGACTCTTAGAGATCCTTTCCAAAGTGCTCTGGTTGCTCTTTCAGCTTTTGAAGCATAGCACACCACCTGTTCCTTTTTCTGTTCCTCCCGATACAGCGACGGAGACCCCCAACTGACTCCTGCTTGGCCAAACCATCTCCTGGCTCCCTTCCATTAAAGGCAGGATTGTCCCCAGTAACAGCTGTTTCGGTAATGTCTGGGCAAGGCAAATCCTAGTGACAAGAAGTGTCTCAAGACTGTTTACAAGAGACACATACCCATCCACATCCATAGCACAGTGGTCTGTGATTCCTAGTATATGCATAAAAAAATATAAAGATACCATTATTCCAAACTGTCACCAATCCCATGAATGCTTTCTGTCCCCATTAAAAGTTCCTTGTGCCCTTATGAGTGGCTGCTGCAAAGGAAATTAATTTTGTTTGACAAAAATAGTCTGATGCAGCAAATCTTTCTTGCTGATCTAGATACGGTTTCTCAGGGTTCACAACCTTGTACTCCAGCCCTTCTTCCTTAGCCAGTCCCATACTTTTGGGTACTGGTTGATTTAAGCCTATTCTCATGGCAACTCTCCCAGCTATGCCCTCCAGGTCAGACAACCATCCCGACGCCAACCAAATGGCCTGAAATCCCTCCAGTCTGGATTCCTGTCTGGAGCTACACTCTTCTACTACATCAATCTTTAAGGACATTCACCATGCCCAGCCCAGCTGCCTCTGCATTTCCCAGCTGCTCTTTTGGCAACCAACATTGGACAAATAAACCCACCCGAGAATCCATTTTAGAAGAGGCTTGAGATCATGTGCCGCAGAGGCAGATGGGATTTGTGGGCTGTGTAAGCTCAGACTACACTTCTACAGTCATAGGCTATCTATCAGCAAGAGGATGGATATCTAAACATGTATCAGAGGAGAGGGCCAGAACTCAACCCACTCTGTGGTTTATTCTTCCTGAAGAAGGTGTTAATGCAACTTTACTTCTTCCAGTTACATCTTGTGGGAAGGCACCATGCTCACAAAGGATACACTACTACTCTGCCAGTGTGGTGCAAGAGGAACTTGGAAAAACTAACCTTCCTGTTTTGTTCTGGACAGTAGCATGACAGGAGGTATATATTTCAAAACTGAAGAAAAAAAATTGTTTGTCTCTACGGTTTACATTTGCATAGCTGAACTTTCAATATGATACGAGTTTTAAATCCCTTCTTTTTCCTCCCTCTGAAAAATCTTTTTCTTCTACTTATCTTCCTGTATTTTTGCTATTCTTCCTCATTGTCTTCTTTAACACCCAGAAATAAGTGGGTTTGGATTTGACATGAGGGTGTGGATGTAGCTGGTGCCTTTGATCCTCTACCCACCCTTTCCTTTCCCCTCCCCAGAAATCAAAGCTGGAGAGTATCAAATGAAAAATTGCTCAGCACAGGCTCTGATTTGTCAGCATTTGGGTTCAGATCAAACTTGTCCAAAGCCATGGATGCAGCTGGAGATTGCTGGTTGTTTTAGCCACTTTTTCTCTTCCCCTCTGAGATTGCTGTGTCCAAGCTTTTTAGAATATGCAGTTCAGCTCTGAAACATCCCTCACTAGCAATTATTCTAAAAAATTATTAATCCAAATGTCTTTTAAAAAATGGATAAAAAAACAACAGAGGGGAGTGTAAAAACTCTTGCTGAACTGTAATTTACTCTGTCTATTACACTTTTTCTCAAACAGGTGTTCTGTGCCTAGATCACCAAAATGGTAGACCACAAGACTCTGCTGTTCATCTGAGTTAACATTTGTTAGTACTATAAAACGCAGCATGAAACCAGAAATCTTCAGAGAAATTTTTTTTACAGTGACAGGTAAAACTTAAAGGGCTTACATGTCAATGTTTGTGTCATTAAACACTCAAACTAAAGGAGCAGTCCTGAAGTCTTTTGTCATCCCCCTGTCCAAGACTTTACACCCAAAGGGTGTGAGTTTGTTGCAGGCTCACATAAACAGCTGGGTGTATAGCTGCACATAATGGCTCCTCAACTGCAGAGCACTAAATGGAATTCTTTTTTCTTGGCTGGGTGTGAGGGGCATGATACCTAAAGGAGATCTCAGACCCTTGAGGTCAGAGACCCCTGGGACGATTTGTAACCTGTGCTCTATTTTCTCTCATTATTTCAGGTGTGCAAATTAAACCACATGAGAAGGGAGAAAGGTCTCTGCCAGTAGGGAAATTAATTAGGATTTGGGAAATAATGCTTCGAATCACATCTTTCTTTGGTGATCTTCCTTGTAACCTCAGGCAGAACACTTCAGACTCCATCCAGCCACTATAGCACAGAGATTATGTCAAGCTCAGGTAGCTGCAAGTGGTGTATGAGTTGAACAGAGCAACGGTCAGAAAAGCCCAAGACTGCCAGACAAAGTCACTGGACAGGGACAAGTGTAGAGTTTCAGGTAAATACCTACATGAGGTAGCCTAGACCCAGCTCTCTCCCCTCCATTTTTGCTTATTGAACAGTCAGTAACAAAAACACACCACACTTGGAAGATCACACTTGCACCCAGATGCAGCTGTGAGTCTGAAATGTGGTGTCTCAATTTATTTGCCTGCCCCAGGCTGTGCAGTCAGCACTTAATAAACAAACATAAACATGTGTCGGTATGATTAAAGAAACTGCTAGCATGAATTTGGGAAGGGTAACAGCATGACAACGAATACAGGGGAGGCTTGAGAATAATATGAAGGGAGTTCTAGATAAAGTTCACTTTCCCCCTATAGCTCTCAGGTGACACATACTAGTCCCACTTGCTACAAGAGTAGAGATAAATGTCCGCACAGTATTCATGATCACAAATAGCTATAAGCAAGTCTTTCTGGGGAAGCTTGTTTCAGAAATAGAGACACTGAATTTTTATGACCATGGCCATCATGATGACATTCTAATTTCCTGAAATGAAGCTTTGAACTGTTGGAAAAGAAATTATGAGAAAGTACTTGGAAATGAAATTATGAGAAACCATTTAATTTTGTTCTGTCCTGGATCTTACGCATTTTCACTGCCATTGCTTTTGAGCCTCTGCCAGTAGGGCAGAAAATATCACAGCTGCCATCTGCCTAGTGTTGTTTGTGCCTTATCCTTTTTCCCAGGGGAATTGCACATAGAGTACAAATCTTTGTCTGAGGTGGGTTTGTTTTGCTCTGGGTTTGTTTTTCAGGGGGGGGATGGAAGAAGAGGTACATTGTTTGTTTGGACAGCAAGTGTCACAAGTAGCCGTAGTGGTGGAAGGGTGGATAGACAGAGTTCAGATAATTTAATCATAGAGAGTTGCTAACGCAGTCTATCCCTTGGTACTGTATTGTCTCATGTGATGTCCTGGCTGTGAAGTGGTAACCCTAAGCCATCCACAAACCAAATAGTGCCTAATTGTGTGGCACAAGACTGAAGTAGGAGAAGGAAAAACAGTCCTAGTTTGTTGTGGCCTTTGATACTCTACATTAGCTGTGCTTGTAGCACCACAATATCACTGAGAAATAACTCTGAGCAGATAATACGTTTTTGGCTTTTCCAAGATTATTTCCTGAGATTATACTCCAAAAATCATTATGGCTGGTTTAGTTATAAACATTGTTTCATGGAGATAGATGTGCCTACTTGGATTCTGCAAGAGTCTCGTTTAACATCTTGTTAATCTCTGGAAGTGGAAATAATTAGGTGCCCAATGAAATTTACAAACAACAGTAATTTGGGAGGAGTCACAAAAACAACCCCAGCAGAAAAGTAGAAGAAAGACAATTTGGGGAGAATAATTTGGGAGTAAATAGCATAAAGGAAGGTTGCAGTCTAATTATATTCATTAGTGCTCCTAATAAAAAAAAATCCACCAAAAACTAGTAGAAAAGTAATGTTTATAAGGTAGATAAAGGAAGAAAAGCTGAGACTTTATAGTACTTTTTTTTATAGCATAAACTGGCAACAAGACAGGACAGTGAGAATTGTGCAAAGGGATCAAGTCACTTAGACACAAAATCTATAAAGATCAGAACAAAAAAAAAAAATCATTTGATTCTTGAAAGGAAGACAATGAGAAGATCTTAGAATTCAAAGAAAGCATCTTTAAATGATGAAAGAACTGGAACATGATATATGCAATAAGGATAAAGATCTGGAGATGAAAAAAAAAAACAAAGAAAGCAAAAACAAAACAAAACAACCCAAAAAGCAGGCACTGAGTAAACAGGGAAGGGAGGTAATCATCCAGACTGCAGAAAACAGGAAGAGAATTGCTATGAATAATGTAGGAAAACATAAACAAAGGAGAAATTTGAAGCCAGTTTTTTTCTGATAGTGAGATCAGTGTCACTATGATAAAGTCTTCTAGGGGAGCATTGGGAAACCCAGCATTTAGGGCTGCCAGATCCCATCCTGAGAAAAATTATGGATAATATCTATGTGCCAAACAGTCCTCTGAAGGCAGGAAAGCTGACACCCACTTCTGGCTTTCTAACTTCCATGTCTTTGTATTTACACGGAGCAACCCTTGTCTCTGTCTTGCAGGAATATGATAGGGACATGGTAGTGACAACATGATATTCAGAGACAGTCACCTAACTAAACAGTGACAGATCTAGTCCTGCTGGTCTTACCTAAAAATGACTTATCCACACTTCCAATCTTTTTGGCCGCTTCTTTGTCATACCTCACTACACCTAATATGCCAAACCATACATTAGACTAAAAGCTTTCATTAAAGTTTCAATTCACACATCTGTGTGAATACATACAATTTATGGCTGGAGGAGACCATGTTAATTATCTGCCTGTCATGCTGCATAACAGTGCCCAATTCATTTCTCTCATTAACTCAACCCTGCATTCCCAGTTTTAGCCAATTCTTATTTGTATGTATTAAATAATGACATTGTAGATGCAACTTCGCTAAGTTCCTGAAAAGGATATTAGGTAGATAGTGTTCAGAATTGCCACAATCAAGGCATTATATTTTCATGTACTCTTCTATATAAACACTGAGCTTTTTGCTCTCTTTCTGTCAAAGACATAAAAAACCCCCACATTTCGCTTGAAACCTGTTAGATAAATAGCAAGTTATTTCCTCTTGAGTGTCTCTGTTTCTTGATTAAATGTGTGTGTCATTGTATACAAGCATGCATTTTATTTTGTTGGGGCTCTTTATGCTTTAAACTTCCAAAGTTCTTCCCCTCTCCCATTTTTTCCTTTTAGATGGACATTCAACATTGCAGTTGCTTGTTTTATAAGGCAATGCATCATCTCTTCTCAGTGCCATTAATTAGCCAGTGTAATATTTTCCACATGAAGTCACAGGACTTGAAATGAACATATTTCGGCATCAATTAGGTCTCTGCTCATGTGAGGGCCCAGCTGCACTTTAAATACTATTTATATAATGGTAATGAGCCAGTCATCACCACTCCTGGCTTCCAGCAGGTTTTGTACAGTGCCTACTTGAATATGATTAGAAATGTGTGGATCCTTCCCCCACCTTCTTTTATTTTTTTTTCCCCTTCCCAGAAACTATGCTGAATAAAACTGACTGGTTTTTAAAGTCACAAAATGGGCTGGCGGCAGAAAATCGGATGTTATTCTTGGTGTCTGTTTTATTTTCTTCTATTTTCCTTGGAAAATACACCCATCAAAGGCAGGAGTTTCTCCTTTTAATATTCCTGAGTCTTCCCCCACCACCCTCTTGTCTTTTTTTTGGAGGTAGGAGTGGTTTGTATTTGGTATCTTTCCCTTCATATACATATTACTTTGGGGAAAAGAACCTAAAGATATCTAAGTAACCATGACTCATAGATGGTATTATCAGAGGGATTCAAAGTTAAAAAATGAGGTCAGAGAAGCTCTGGCAGTACTCAGTGAGGATTCGGTAAAATCCACGGGGATAAAACAAGACCTGACCCAGATCCCAAGCTCTGTACTCAAACACAGTCAGACTGAGAGTTCAGAAAAGTTTCTTTTGAAATAAAACTCTCTGTTGTGGTGTCCACAAAAACCCTGCCTGGCGTAGCTGGATGTAAGTGTGATCATTGGCAAGTAATGCATCAGAACCATGTGTGTGTCCTGCAGCCTCAAAAAATTAAAAAAAAAAAATCCTCTACAGTTATATTACAACTGTCTTATCTCTTCTCTCACTTGTGCTCTAACAACTAGATTCCCCTGTAACACGATATTCTCATCCCTCCCAAGCATTCCCCAGGAGAAGCAATGTTAGCAGCCACTCCATCTATCCTTTCACGATACAGGAGAAACACCTGATCTGTTTGCCTGTGTCATTGCGTGGATGAACAACTGAGGAGAGGGAAGGCAAGTCATGAACTATACTTTTCTTTCTTGGCATAGTGAGGTTCCCAGTCTCAGCTGAGTAGCAAGGAGCTGCAGATTCTCTGTTCAGTCTCCAGGAAAGACTTGCCTCCAGGGGCCCTTTTCTGTGAAATGACAATGTCAGGTCTTGATGAACCATAGCATGCAGGTGGGATGAACAGTCAGACTGTAACAGCTCAAATGCCCTGGGCAACTTTAAATACTGGGCAAGACAGAAATGGGCTCATTGTCTCAGCTATTCCCTCTGCTGGCTGGGGCCTACCATCCTGGCAATCTCTTGTATGTCACCAGGTCTTAGATAAACCACAAAACTACTTGTTCCTGTAGCAGAGCACGTTCTTTTCTTTATGTAAAGGATAACAGGGCTTTCATTAAAAATAGCCTCATCATCTTTTCTAATGAATGTCATCAGAAGTAGATGGTCTAGCCAGATGTTGCATGAAAAACAGGTCCTGTCATCTCCTGGCGGGAGGGATGGAAAAGTGGTTGGTGTACTATGAGGTTTCCCCTGTGAATATTAGAAGGATGATAGAAAGTCTCCCCTCAAAGGAAAATTCTCCAGGTTATCAAATAAGCATCATCACTACAGATATTCATGGCATGCTTTTTTAGAAACACAGGCAATCAGTAACCCAGGTCAGGTCTGAAACTCACTATCAGATGGACTGGGCTCTGAAGCAGTTGTCAGGGCAGGACAGGAAAAATGCAGTTTTATTCTGTTCTGATCACAGCATTTCCCAAAGAAATCTGCTGTCCAGTCTCCTAGTCAGTATCTTCTCTTGTGAAGATTCAGACAGGCATTGAGACCAAGAGGAAATAACATCTAAATGTGCCCTCCTAAAGTCTTGTGGGTTATTCCCTCTTAGTGTTTCATCTGTCTGTAGTGAAAATAAATAAATAAACAAAAATTGCTTTGTATATCCCAGCCATCAGTTGTCAAAGTTGAATTGGAAGGGCAGGGTTTAGAGAGGCTAAGACACTCAGGTTTTGTGTTGCGGTGAGGGTTTTTTCTTTTGATCTCACGCATTTTTATTTTTATTTTCATTTTCATGCAGCTTCCCTAATTTCAGTATAGACTGCTTTTTAGTGAGGGAGAGGTTTAAAGCCTGAGATGTGTAAGGAAGACGCACTTTACAGAGAAATAAAGGCAGCCGAAAACATGGGGACTGAGGGGAGGAAACCTCAGCTTGTTGTGTATCAGAAACAACTGCTACTTGTGATTCCCATGAAGGGGAGTGAAGTCTGTGCTATTTTATCAGGTTACATTTTCCAAACTGCGATTTCAGCTTAATCTGTTCTCAGGGTTTTAATCACCAAATTCACAGCAGAAAGAGTATCAAACCCTTCTTCCTCATCTTCCTTTTCTCTCAGCCCAAGTTTCAGGACAAAAACCACAAAGGCCAATGTGAGATACAGAAAATTAACATCTCTGAGATGTAACAAATCCAGTGCAAATTCTTAGAAAGCATAAGAGAATTAAAAAAAAAATCAGGAGTTGTTTTATCCAGCTCTAACTGAACAGATTTCTAGCCAGATGTTTGCACTGGAGAAACCAGCCCCCGTCACTCAGAACACCACTGGTGACTGTCTACATATCCCCAAAAAGAAGAAAAACAGTGGGCAGCAACAGAAAAGAGGCCAATTTGGCAACAACTTTGTGGCTCCACTCAGAGGAAAGAACTTGAAAGAAAAGCCAACATTTTGGGATGGGTTTGACCAATGTCCAAAATATCATGACATGGACTAAGTTCTGTCAACAGCTCATCTGAATAAAGCCATTTTTTTCTGTCAGAATTTTCTAACCCTTTCAGGGTCTGTGGTGGTTTTACCACAAATTCAGTGATTTTGGAGCAGAGACTCTGAGAGAAGTCACAAACACACCCAAAAAATGAAGAAAACACACAAAAATCACAGTTTATTTTGCGCAAACACCAAAACCTGACAAATAAAGTGCAAAACAGACAAACAAATTAAATTTTTCCAGGGCCCGCATTTGAGGTGAGGACGCTCTGGAGATAGTGCTTGTCTCTCTCTCCCTCTGAGCCCAGCTGAGAGACTACGGGGTAGTTAGAAGGGAGCATGTGGTCTCAAGATCCCCTTAGCCGTGAACCTCTGTCTGGTTTCGACTGAGGAAAACAACTCAAGAAGATTACAAAAACCGCGCACCCCCCTCCCTC
>VYZS01069092.1:0-19106 GCA_013400695.1 Neodrepanis coruscans | reverse complement strand
GCAGCTCTCCCAGACATCAACACGCAGCAGCCAAAAATGCTACATCAAAATGGAAGGAGCTCTCTCACAGGGTCTTTGCTCTTACTGTATAGCCAGGAACTAATGCTGTGACCTTCCAGAACTCAAACTGGACATCTTTGGTAAAGAGACACTGGGCAACTTCACAGGAAAAGCAGGATGTTTTTCTACAGGACTTCCTGAAAAGTTCTTGTGGCTTTTGTGATAGGAGGATCAGAGCTATTGTCAGAGCTGAAACCCAGCACTGTGACAAGCAACACAGAGCATTGCCCTGAAGGCCTGCTCCAGGGTCTGCTTTTATTCTCCTCAAATCTACAGGCAAATTAAAAGAAAGAGAAAATAGAAGATTCTAAGTCCCACAAGTACTATAAGTAGACAAAAGTGCTGGGCATGGCTGGTGACCTGGGTTTTAATTAATGGTTTGTGAACATAGTATAACTGTAGCCCATTTTTTTATTCCCTGTGTAAAAAATTATTAATAAAGATATCAAAGTTGATGGCAGAGCAATTGTTTAATCTTAAAATACTTCTGTGTCTTCATCTCTGTTTTTCCTTTCCCTCTTCATGGTAATAACTAAAGTTTTCAAAACCATATCACAGGCAGTAAACACAAAGTATTGCCCCAGCCTGATAATAACATGTTTGCAATTTGATTTAGGCTCCACCACTCTAGCTAATCTCCAAAAGATTTGATGCTTCCCAACAGCAAGCTTGCAGTCATTGTAATAAATCCACAAATTTGGACATGAAAGCTACAGTATCTCAAGAAATGAGGTCAGTTAGAAGGAGTACATTGTAGGTAAATCTACTCAGGAAGGAAACTTAAATTTGGACAGTGCCTTTGACAAACTGTGGCAACAATTATTCTGTGCAAGGGTACATGGAGTATGTTACTTTAACACCTTACTTTCTAGTAGTTAATAGGGGTCATTGAAGGGGTAATAAGGGTGTCCAGCATCTCTGGGTACAAGTTTTCCATCCACCTGTGAAGTAAACAAGACAGAGCGAAATCAGAAAGATAAAAATCCATTCTTAGTCTCAGTTTAAGATTTCTAAACCTTTGTATCCCAAACATCTGGGAGTATATTTTTCAGCTTAAACAAGAGCTGTACCCTCTACTCCCGAGTCCTCTTAGCCTTTCTTGAAAGAGAAGACAGATTTCTGTAGCCTAGAGCAAGAGTCTTTCAAGCTGCAGAGACCTGAAGTATTAGATTAATTAGTTAAAAGCCTTTTGCCTTGTAGCTGTTCTTAAGTGTTGTAACATGCACACTTCAAAACACTTTACTGGAGTTGGAGCCTTTGTCCATTATTGCCAGGACAGAAACTTGCTGGGCTGCCGATTTTACAGATGGTTAAGATGAAACACATTGAATGACTTGTTCAGGGCCATATATTGAGACATTAATAGTGTCAATGAACTCCGTCACAGCACTTTCTGTTTAAGAACATTTCCAAAGAAGACCTGGTTTCCAGCTGTAAAATGGGAGCACTGGAACCGATATTCACAGATAACCAGAGGCTCAGGCTGGCCCAGGAGCAGATGTGGCCATGTCTCAGTGCCTACATCCCACCTCAGGCATCATTCAGATGCACAAGCTTCATTTCCAATTGCACCAAGTCCATTGCAACACCCCCAACGTCCGAGGAGCTGAGGTAGAACCTCATCTGTAACATTTGGGGAAGTCTGGGTGCAGGACTGGCACAGACATGCACACTCCTCCCTGGGTGACAGGCAAGAATCATGCAACTAAAACCTACATTAAGCAACCAGTGACTGAATAAAAGTTCTGTTACATAAATCATTGATTTTTATACACACAAATGTGATTTTTATACATAGAAACATAATGTTAAAGATCACTCAAAATGTTCTAGGGGCAAAGGGAACCACGGGGACTTTCAAACCAAGCATCCACTAGGACGTGCCTCCATTAGCTTTCAGTATAAAACCTGCATTTCTAAGCAATAACTGGAATTCCTGCTAATGAACTGTTTAAACGAAATTAGTCACCCGGGGGCACTGCAGAGCACAGAACTAAGATGTTAAGGTTCAACGTTTGACTAATGCTCAGATTAAAGCAGAATAAAGCTGAAATGAAGCTGTCAATGAAAGGCAGTCCTTAAAACTATGGACAGAAGTGACACAGTAGTTTCAGGTTTCCCTATATTCTCTTGAGAGCCAACAGCTTTCTCATGTTCCTAGAATTCAGATTCTTCTTTTTCACCCCCCTGTTTCTTCCCCCTGCATATTTCTCCACACAGAACAGGTAAGCATTCTTGTTCACAGCATGCCAAGACAGCAGCTGCCAGAACAATGCTTCGCATCAAGGATTCCAGTCTACCCCAGGAATTTGAGAGCAGGAGGGAGGATAAAATCAGCAGCAAACATACTGCAGGTGAACAGTAGCTAACTATCAAAAATAGACCATGATATGTGCACCACCATCACTCCTCTCCTGGCTTGACAGTCATTTAAGTTTCATATAAGTATATTCCTTGGTCAATTATGTGTTTCCAAAAGCTTGGATTTCAGGCTGGTGCAAGGTCATTTCCAACTTTTAAACAGAAAATAAACAATTAAAAGTATAAAGCAACTTAAATTGTCTAGATGTAATGTAACAGTCTCTCCTCAGCCTTTAAACAAAACAGAATGAGGAAAAGAGGCACAACTATAAGAACTTGTGGTTATAGATCAATGAAGTAAAGCAAGGAAGAACTGGCTCATCAGTTACAACAGGAGCTCTGATGTCACTGCCATATCACACTTTGAAATCCAGACACTGCTAAGTCAGATTCACTGAGGAGACAGGCATGAAAGGTTAGACAGGCATTTTAATTCATGATGAAAATTCTTTCCAAAAAGCCCAGAAGGGACGGGCAGGAGACAAAAGGTTCCACTAGAGATTTAATTCTCCTCATCTTGCTTCTTCCTGTCTTGTTATCTAACAATATGGCAATATCTTTGAAGCCCAGCTGCATCACATTCATCCTTTCTCAAGCTGGATGGGCTTTATCACTTTGAACTGCATTTCATCTCTCCTTTGTGAACCCCTGTGATCCAACCAGGTCTCCCAGGTAACAACAGCACATGAATTATCCCTGGCTCATCCAAGCCAGGCTACATTCTAATGGATTTTGCAGTTTCGTTAACAAAACAACTCTGTTTCCAACACAAGTATCAAAACACTTTGAAAGAAACATACTGTCACAGCAGCAGGTGTGATTGTCACTGCCACATTCACACAGAGCAGCAGCTAAGCTTGTCCTTTGGTGTACAGACTCCTGATCCATAAACACAGAGATAGTTCTGGCTGCAAGAATGTGGGGGTTTATATTTATGCATACATACAGTTAAAAGTGTGGCCTTGAGGCTCTTGTAAGCCCCAGCATGACAAACAGTTAAAAGCTTAACAAATATTTAACCTTGATATGAGACAGTTGCTCACCACACATTCACAACTTCTCTTTTCTAACTCAGACCAGTCACTGATAACGTTCTCGAGTATTCAAAAAACCCACAAAGATAAATCCTGGAGAAAAGCTTTCCCCAAGGAATTCCTACAGCCAGTAGCCACTGACTACTGAAGAATAATTTTCAGGCCGGCAAACTGCTGCAGAGGCAGGGGAATGCTCACCGTAATCATGGGCACAATGTAACGCCAGTTTTTGTTCAGGCCTCCAATGTGGCTCATCTCCTCTTCTGTGAGGCTGAAATCAAACACCTGAGAACAAAAGCAAGAGGCTTTATTCACTAACCATAAGTTGCCATCAGTTTGTCCTCCGCTTTTAAGTATGAAATAGCAATTAAACTCATTTCATAACGAACACCAAATGAAGGCCTGAAGTCTGAGGTGTTCACACACCTGCCAACTCTAAGCCTACACTGGTACTGCACAGTGCTCTTCCACAAAGATAAAAGCAGTAGGACTTTTCCTCTAAGTAAGTGCTGCCAATTTAATCTTCTGTTCCCATGTAGATCTAAACCTTGAGTAACAGAATTCACAGGAATTTCTTGTGACTTCTAGCAGCATCTACACAGCAGAATTTGGTTTAATGAGAGTAACAGCTATGGAAACAGCTCCTAACTTAGAAACAAGTACGTAACCATCAATTTTTTATGATTAAAGGCTTAAAAAAGATCTCAAGAGGTGATTCAGAGACACCCTTGAAATTATGTAAAGTCAGAGTTTTCAAAGAATTTCTGAAGTGAACTGTCTCTATTTCAGAGCAGAACTGAACCACACTTATTCCTTCAACATCACTAGAATGACAGTTTGCTGCAGAAATAGTCACAGCCCTCACTTGCAGGATAGAGTAACTATTACTCATAAAGAAGAGCCACTGAACATCATTAAAAAACATGTTCAATAAATTTGTGTTTCAAAAATATTCAAGCTTTTTCACTTACATTTCTACAAAGTACATTCTTTACCTTCTGATAACAAGACTGTGCATGTGCACATCTGCACATACTCACACACTGAGTTGCTTAAAACACCATTTTTTTTCCAAAAAAAAAAATCCTTACCCTCCCTTTTAAGTGTGTGCATATGTTGATGAACAAGTATGAACCAAGTGTCTCAGCATGTTCCTCTGCAAGTTTCAGAACAGTATATGACTCACATGAAAGGGAATTGATGAAACTCTTTTCCCCCCTTCCAGCTTACCTGGAGATTCTCCTGAATACGAGCAGGAGTGACACTCTTGGGAATGGCAACCACTTTACGCTGCACTTGCCATCTGTTAAGAGGAGGGGAGAGATTTTGTCTGTGTATGCAGACAAAAAAACCTTAAGTATTTATTTGGGTGAGTAATAATCCATGGCAGCAGAGATGCCACTTCTGCTTTTATGTGAAACAAAAATCCCCAGAGAAGGAGTGACACAGCACTGGATTGTATTGGGACTTGGTATGTCCAAGCCCAAGCAAGGCAGTAGCCACTGGACTAATCAGTGAGGGGAAGATGCTCATGCCTTGGAAAAAGGCAAACAGGTTTCAACTGTTTTAAGCTAAAATCCTAAGAAACAGTCTGAAAAATGTACTTAGGCATCTTATGCAAGTTCTAACATGACAATCACTGAGAAACTAGAAGAGAACCCAGATCCTTAAGTGCCTGTCTAGTGGCTTAAACACAAAATCTTGAACATGGTTCAGCTGACAGGGTAACTTGCTACTGCCCAAGACTGTGGTAGTGATATTAATAGATACAAAGCCAGTTCAAAAAACAAGGATACAAATCAAATTTTACTTTACAAGGTACTGATCACAATCTGGGTATCAATCACCTTGTTTCCCAGTACAGTAATTGGCTTTTGCTACATAAAAACAAAACAGCAAACAGTTCTTCAGGGCAAAGGAGGAAGATATTTCCCTCAGCCCTCCTCCTGGGAGCTCACCTGAATGCAGCAGCAAGTGCTACAGTGTTCAACAAACCGGCCACACTCAAATCCAGTGGGCAGCACTCACTGCTGCCTTAACTGCCCTACAGCTATTTCCCAGCAGAAAAAGTAGTGAACTACCCCAGACATGGATCCAGGCCCTGAAAGGACCCCTCTGATCTAATCCAGCCACCTGCCCTCAGGCAGGACCAACTCTACCAGCTCTGTAAAACAAGCACCAAATGGGGTTTGCTTTTGGCACTCCCTGTGATGTTAACCCACACCAATGGGGAAGAGCACACACTTTAAGCAGATTCCTTCTACCTTGTGTGTTTTACTTTGTTTAAGGTTGGGTCCTAAACACCACCTCTCTCACAACTGTACCTGAGGATGATCTGTGCAGGTGACTTGCTGTATTTCTCTGCAATTTTTTTGATCCCAGGTTCTTCCAGAAGCACAGGCTCATCGGGGTGTTTCCACATACGATCTGGAGAGCCAAGGGGGCTGTAGGCAGTGACAACCAGTCCTCGTTTCTGGCAGTGAGCGATCAGCTCATTCTGAGCTAGGTAAGGATGGCATTCCACCTATTAAGTGACCCACAATGAGTGGCTAAAGAACAAATAGCAACACAAAACTCGAAACAAACGGAAAGTCAAGCACAGCAGGAGCAAACACATCACAGGAGTGTGTTCCAGATTCTGAAAAACCTTATGAGGATAAGGTTTAAGTTAACCTTAATAACTCAAGTTACTACTAGGATAATGAAGTGACTTGTAGGCTAAGCTCACAGGAAACAGAGAACAGATTGCCTAAGCTTAGTGCTGGATTTTACGTCGGTACGAAACAGATCATCCAACAAGCAAGGAAAATCTCTACAGAAAGAATTCAAACTACTCCCTCACAATTTTCCCTTCTTATGGACTAAATTGCTCCTCATAGGGAAGATGAGCTCTTCCACAGATCTGTTCTAAGCTAAGCAGACATAAACAGCCACAGATAATGGCTGCAGGCCTCCTTCCCAACAAATTCACCTGCCTAGTAAGACCACCTCCATGTGCCTGCTCCTGCAGAGCTGGTTATATTCTTCCCTGTACATAAGAAGCACTCCAATACTAAACACATAGCATTGGTTTGCAAATTCTCCACTCTTATGGACAAACAGGAAAGGTGTATGTCTTCTTCATTCATCTTACCTGGAGCACAGCTGGTTTGACAGTAGCCACACTTAGAACATCATCGATCTGACGACTATTGAAGTTTGACAGCCCAATGGCTTTCACAAGACCTTTCCCTACCAGTTTCTCCATAGCCTTCCAGGTATCCTTGTAGTCGGTGTAATCATAACGCATCGTGTTATCAGGGTTCTTTGGGAAGATATTGTCCCCTCGCCTGCAGCACCAAAGGTAAAGTGTAAGTACATATATCACATTATTTATGTTATGTTAGTTCTTCATTTAAAGAAATTTTCCTCTAAGTATTCTTAAAAACTTATACATAGTCTGGAGGGCAGAGTAGAAATTGAGCATATTTATCTGTTAGATTCAATTATGTGACTTAACCTATAAGCAGTTATTACACAGACAGTCTTTCCTATCTAAAGTTGTTACACAGCTCTTTGAAGTACTTACCTATACAGCAGTGACTACACAGAACTGATTACACACTGCACACACAGCAGCAGCTCTTTGCACACTTGAATCCTAATAAAACAGTTGATTTAGGGAGCAGCAGCTCAGAGGGCAGCTTTGGTTTTTTAGTTTATTTCCAAGAGAGGACTGGTATTCTTCAGTCTGTTTAGAGCTGCTACCAAAGGGATCTTGGTTTAAGAGGTGTCTAGGAGAAATTATTCTCCCAGAAGTCTTAATATGTACATGTTGCCTATATGTTG
Source organism: Neodrepanis coruscans (assembly GCA_013400695.1). Classification (NCBI taxonomy): domain Eukaryota; kingdom Metazoa; phylum Chordata; class Aves; order Passeriformes; family Philepittidae; genus Neodrepanis; species Neodrepanis coruscans. The sequence goes on along the minus strand of VYZS01069092.1, from coordinate 11,823 downwards.
AGTATTTTTCCTTCCAGTAAGTCATACCAACACATTTAAAATATTGTTAGTAATATCTAAACATATATCATTATTTGTGTTATGTGCCATTACCAAAGCAGTGTTTAATGTGTTTTTTCCCAAGCAAATGAAAAGCAAACCTGTTTCACAACAGGGGGAATTTTTAACAGCTCTTCCTCCAGACCAGCTCTAGTTGAAAACACTTCCTCATTCTGTTATGCTGAGGAATATATTCATACTTTGAGCTTCTTTCATCTTAGTGTTTCACTTTGTAAAATTCAGTTCCAATGACTAGAAGGAGAAAAAACATTCTCAGATTTGCAGAACAGACTGAGGTCCTTTAAACTGACAGGGTTTCCCTGTTGAGTGAAGACTCCATGCAAGCATCTGGTCAGGAGATTTACTCCCCCTGTCTTTTTCCACTGATTGTAGTTGGGTGGGGGAACAACTGCTTCCAGATCTACAAGGAAATAAAGTATGGAACTCTGCTTCTCATGGGATTGTAGGCTAAGTGCATTTAGCACTAAACTGGAATGTTTTCTCATCTCTTATTTCCTCAAATCGTAGAATTACTGCAATTAGTGTCAGAAGAAGTCATTGCACTTCCTCCTTCTACTGATACCACCATGACACTGCATGTGCTTGGCCATCCCACTAGAGTTAATAATTACTAGTGAAAAGTGTTGTCTTCCTTACAGAGCACTTAATTTTCATCTTACAGATCAGTACAACTAAGGCACAAAGCAGTTTTTGTATTTCCTTGAGGTTACCGCATTTCCCCAATGCCTAGATGAAGACACTATTTTAAACTTCTAATACATTTTAAACTCAAAAGATTTTACCTCACAGGTGGTGTAAGAGGGCAAGCTCCAGTAGAGAAACTTGTCCCATAAAGCTCTACTACTTTTCCCAGTTACCCAACTTTGCCACCCATCTCAACCTATCATCAGTTTAGTGATCCTAATTTCATTACCGAGTTGTTCTCATTATTAAAAAAAAATTATGTAGTTGCCTAAAGATTTTAAATGTAGACTTGATACTCATTTCCCAGCCTCATCATTGGTAAACTGTGAGAGCAATTATCCCTTTTTTATTTACAATACTTCTACATAAAACCAGAAGCTTTGTCTCCTCTACTGTATGTTTACAGATGGGAACTTGAACAATTGTGTCTGTGAATGAATGGACTAAATATAAGTGTAAAAAAGTGTCCACAGGACAGTCTGTAGGACTACACACCCAAAAAGCCATCTTGCAGGCATTATGTACAGGAAGAAATTCACAGCTCAGAAAGAAGGTCCTCAGGATATAACACGAGCCACTTATGTAAAACTGGGGTTTCTAGATTCTGTGCCCTTTCCACATAGAACTTACTCAAAGGCATGAGGCCAGTGCATGAGGTACAGGTCCAGGTAATCCAGTTTCATATCTGCAAGTGTTTTCCTTAGTGCTGGCTCTACATCTTCAGGGTGGTGCTTGGTGTTCCAGAGCTTTGATGTTACAAATAGGTCTTCCCTTTTAATAATCTTTAAGAAAGGAAGAAAAGCATAATTTACTGGAGCAAGTTCAGAAAGAGAATTGCAACAATTCCCCAACTAGTGTTAAAACAAAAAGAACAACTGAAGTTGTTTTTTTCTGGTTTGTTTGGGTGTTTTTTAAAGGTAACACAAGGAACCTACAAATTAAATCTTTCAAAAATATGTTGGGTAGAGAAGAGCCAGAAAAATACACACAATGGCAAGTTCTAAAGTATATCAAATACTGTAGTTATCTATTAGAAGTTCTGAAAAACAAAACATCCTTTGCACAAAGACACTCTTCTAAACTTTCCCATTCAAGGGTTAAAGCCACCATTAAGTGTGATGTGGTCAAAAGAAAGATTATTCAGCTTATTCATATGTAAATTTTGAAATGTCTACTCACATACTCAAGGCACAACCAGCCAACTTACTGTGATGTGTTACTCATCACATGCTACAAACCAAGAATGCTTCTTGTGGAAAAAGTAATGGAAAGTAAAAAAAAAAGTTTCCCCAAACCTTTGCATTTGAGTTTATTAGGATGTGGAAGGAATACAGTAAAAACTGAGAGCCCTGTACCCTCTTTTGGAAGGGTAAGAACCAGAAATAAAACAGACAGTTGGTTAACTAGAAAATATAAAATGCAAAAGAGAGATCACATTGGGCAAGCTGAAGCACAGAATCCCATCAGAAAGGATGCTTCTCATTGTCTTATGTCTGACAAAATATCACTCAAGTCTGTATTTTTAAGAAGCTGGCAGGATTAATTCCTTAGTTTATCTCTTCCAACCATTCAATTATTTCTGTTTCACACAAGAATGTTGTGTTCAAGAAGAAAGATATCAAAAAATAATTTAAAAAATAATTTTAATTTAAATTCTAGCTTTAAGTCAGCTGGCTAATATGAATTGAATAAAGCCTTGTGCCTCCCTTTGTTAAGTTTCCACTGGGGCAAGCTGAAAACAGCATCTCTAAAGCAAATCACATAACAAAGGGATTGCCCCAAAGCCAAGGCAAGGGCAGCAGGAAAGCAGGAAAATGAAAACTTTCTTTCCATGGGCTCTGAGGCTGTACAGGTAATCCCTCTGCCCCTCAGGCCAACAAGAGCAAGGGGATAAATTTAAGATTCCACCTCAGGTGATCCATAGGAATGCCTGTCACATTACATTACACTTAGGCCTTGGACTCTCAGGTGCAGGCCCTGGAGTCACTGTTATCAAACCTTCAAATGCAATCACTGTTTAAAAAAAAAATAAGTTCACCACATATTTACTCACTCTTATTTTATCTATAGCCAAGAAACCTACAGTCACAGAATTTGCTGTGGCCACCTACCATTGCAAATTAGACTGGAAAATCAGGATAACTTTTCATATAAATTATGGCAAATACATTATAACTACTGATTCTGGGAACCCATAAATTGGGATACTTCGAGAGACGGAAAGGGACAGACAGGGAAATTAAAAATAAAAAAACATTAAAAATAAACAGCCGTTTTCTGTAGCTTCCACCCAAATATTCCTGACAACCTTTTCTTCCCATGACACCCCAGGAGGGTTACAAGAGGGACAGCCCTCCATCATTCCTGCTCCTGGTAAATAACAAACACCTGGGGCAGACCAGGCGGAACAGCCACAAACTGTCAACTTCACAGTCCCCTTTCAGGTCGCAGCTGTAACTTTTGACACAGCACACAGTCAGCAGGGCAGGTGGTGTGTCCTTACCTTGTTGGGCCCAACACACTCCTGGAAAGCCTCCCCAATCTCTGCCTCGTTGCAATAGGCGGCTGCACAGTCAATGTGGCGATAGCCCACGCTCAGGGCGTGTTTCACTGCATCCTTCACCTGTCATCAGAAACACATTGCCCAGTGCAGTCACTGAAAGGGATCACAGCACGGGGGAAAAAACTAAAAAACATCACAGACTCAGCGAGCAACACTCCCAAAAGAATCACAGACCTCCTGCATAAAATCATGAGGCTCCAACAGCAGCATAAAGGGTCTTCTGTGGCACAGCCCTTGGCTGGGGAGAGATGGAATTGCTGACAGACACTCCAAGGGTAACAAGAAAACGGACCTTGCACATGGCATCAGCATGTAAGAATGCACCAGACAGAACAAATCCCCACTCTCTGCTATAGTTGTCACACTTTTGTTAGATATAAAATGAGCTTTAAGAAGCAGCTTTCAAATAAATCATGTCTTCAGAAGACAAATGTTCTGATCTAACTGATAAATCAGTATCAGTCAAACCTGAAATGTATCTCCTCTCGCTCAGTAAAGGAAAAGCCTGGTTTCTAACTTCAGAATCGCCAGAGTTTGGATTTGGTTCAACCACTCACACCTAGTTACTAAGATAACGCTACTTTATGACACATTATTCTTTTGTGTCTCTTTCTTACTGATTGCACAACAGTGAAAGTCATTATCCTGCTAGGATACTCCCGATGGTGCTCACAACTTTACATTTGGCTCACACTGCTCACAATGAAGGTATTGCCCACAGCGACACCTCTGTTGCTCCATATTGTTACACAAAAGCCAGAATGGCTGGGAACCAAAGCATTGTATTTCAAATCTGTATCTGCTTTTGAAAGCTCTAATGAAGCACAAACACAAAACATCTTCACATGTGGGGCTCAGATATGGAGCAAGTCTAGGAAACACAGACTGGCATCTTTGTGAGGATTCATAAGGAGCTTCTGAATAAAGATTTTTTTAACATCTGATTGTGCAAGAACTAAGAATTACTACAGATGCCCATGAAGTCATCTCCCACTAGGCTGATAGATATTTAATAAATCTGTTTCATTCAATTTCCAATGAACAGTAAGCACATGATCTCTTTGACATCTACAGAAAGAGTGCATCCTACCTGTACAGGGATTTCTGTATGTTGCTCTTCACTGATTTGTCTCTCAAGACTGTGGGAGACTAAATTACTCTTTGTATAAGGCTCAATGCAATAGGGCCCTGGTGTGTTTATATAGATCACATCTCTCTTGTCAAGAGATAAAAAAATGCATCCACAAAGGCTAGAGGGAGACTGATTTCTCTCAAAGAATTGGCATTTTCAATTTTAAAGCTGACAAAATTCGTAATACCAAGTAAAGATGTGTACAGTCCTGTTTTGGGATACTACAGCAAGGCAAGAGAGAATCAAATGTGAAAAGATCTCTCTCATACTGCTGGATTTCATTTATTTTTCTTTCCAAGAAGCGCAGCAAAGGCAGACACAGGATATTCTGACTGCATTCTTTGGCATTTTGAGAGGAAAATGGAATGTAGCTCAGTATCCCTTAGCCAGAATGACAAAGCACTTTTATTACAGCAGTGAACTGAACTCGTCCCTTCTCTAGCAGGATGGTAGTTGCAGTGCTTGTTTCACCTGACATTCCTCAAAAAATCACTATGAAGTCAAGGCCACAGCACACTGAAATCACTTAAGACATTGTTAAGGGTTTTAAGACTCAACATCTACTCTCCAAAAAGGTGAGAGTTGTGAGGAGGGACAGGAAATGGAAAAATTGCAGAATTCTGTGTTTGTACTAATCCCTTCTTTCCTATTTCAGAGTAACACTTTTTTTAAATCCAAACAGGCACAAAATTTGCCACAGAAGTAGGCTCCACTCACAGGAAACCAGAGATATGGCACTCCAAATATGTCTCTGCAAAGCAATCAACAGGAGGCTGTATTCCTTTGTAAGCATGTTTTAGTTTAGTTTCTAGCACTGAAGAACTGGAACTGGTCATTTAAATCAGGTTAGGATCTGGGAAAAAAATTCTATATTTGTGTAAACTACTCTCATCCTGCTAAGACTTTCTAATATGAACTGAAAGATCCTGTTCCACACAAGAGGCAAACTATTAGAAGAAAATGTGCAAAAAAAAAAAGGGCATTTTTTGAGGTGAAAATAATAACATATAGATGTAAGTTTTAAAAACACACTTTTTTAGCAGGAAGCTTTGTATATTTGATATTATCTTTAGATAGGTACATGCATTTCATGGTGGGGGACAGAGAAAAAAGCAACAGAAGCAGTTGGAGATTCATATGTTGAATTTGCAAGTCGCTCCCTTCACACCTACCAGCAGCAGTGCATTTTTTTGTGCCTGTAACCAGGATTCTCCACATTGTCTAACAAACTTCAAGAACTAAACACTCTCCTCCGTAGCTGCAATCCTATCACAAGACACCCAGTCCAACTGGTTTTCTGAGGCACGTGTTTCCTCTTCAGCTTTCCTCCAGTTTCATACAGAAATACAACTTCCCTAAGCCCTGTTCCTCTCTCCCTGACTGAACCAGCCTCTGCCACTGCAGGTGAGACTGCTCATCATGTGGGGATCAATCCTCCAGCTTGAAAGCACGGCCCACTTGAGAGAACAGAACAAAGCATTAAAGGATTACAGATAATCCAGCTGCAATATCAAAAAGACATGCTACTGATATCCTTGATGCTCCTGTCTGAATGGATTTCTCTTTGAACTCATTCATGCTGTCAGTTCATAAATTTTCTGTGCTGTGCTGCCTTCCATTCAACAGCCCTCTATCACGTTCCTATGGAAACATTTAAAACAAACTTCTAGCATTTGATGACTGAAAACAAAATATCCCATTATTTTATAGAGCCTAAATCCTATAAAATCCTATAGCATTTCAACATGGATTTAGATTCAATAATTTCCCCCCAGTTCTTAATATCTAGGAAACTAGGGCTGCAATGACACTTTTGTACTGGACTGATAAGACCTGGCTGTGAGGTCAAGGCTTGTTTACAATAAGGAACAGCAATAACAAGAAAGTACTCAAGCTTGGCAAGGACAATAATTACAATCTGCAAAATATTTGCTTGAAATAATTTAAAAGCCATCCATTTCCACACTTGCTCCTAAAGCAGCCTTTAGCAGCTGTTTCACAGCTAGATTAAATATGATTGATGACAGTTCTTTGGCTTCTCTGGGTTTTTGGTCCTTAGTCTTTAATTCATAATAGCAATTATTATCCCTGAACTACATCATGTACTTTTAAGGGTAAATCATTTGGATGCTCTGACAAGTTGCTGCTATGCCCCTGAATTTTCAAAAGTGCTAAGCAGAAATTTATTTAATCCATAGGAATAGCAGCAAGTTCTGTAACCCTGGACATTTTCAGTGCATTTCTTAGATCTTGGCTTCAATACATTCCACAAGCAAGTCTTTGAAGACAGCAGATTTCCAAAGAAGTGACTCCCACTGACTTCCAAGGAACCCCAGAGAAGATGAGTGGATCCTGTGTAGGGTCCAGCTGCCAACAGCACTGCTTACCATCGCAAAATCCAACTGAATTAGGTTTAACTTATGCACAAACAGGATTTGTCCCAGTTCCTTTATAAAGCTGCACTTTCCTCGGAACAGTTAGTGCACAAAATAAACAGTGTATTCATATTTTGCTTGTTTAGTTTTAAAAAATCTGTTTTGGACAAAGCACATCTAACTGATCTGAGTGCAAAGAAATTCATCCATTAAGTTTGTGCATGTTAATAAACTTAATTCAGCTGTCAGCTGATGTTTTAAATGGCAGAGCTGAACATTCACCCTTGTCCTTGTTCAGGAGGTTGACTGAGCTCTCACACCAATTCATCTTCCACATTAATACAGCTTCTACTCCCAACAGATCCACTGTCCTGACAGTTGTTTGGATAGGAAAACCCACAATAAAATGGCTCTGAATAGACTTAATGTTCACAGCTTGTTTCCCACCTTTTCCTCTATCTGGCATGAGAGAATAGCACATCCTGAGAAGGATTTTAACTTTCCCCCTCAGTCATGAGCACAGTGTCATCTGACATGCTCTAAAAATCTCCATGAAGATCATGCAGTGTAGCAGCAAGACATACACAACACTTACTGCACAAACTTGCAATAGTGCAAATCCATAATCCAGAAAAGCTATGGATGCCCCAACCCTGGAAGTGTTCAAGGTCAGGTTGGATGGGACTTGGAGCAACTCTGTCTAGTGGAAAGGTGTCCCTGTCCATGGCAGGGGATTGGAATGAGATGATCTTTAAGGTCTCTACCAACCAAAACCATTCTGTGATTCTATGATTCTCTGAATACCAGCTGAGAATTCCACCCAGCAGTGGACAGGGCCTTCCACAGGAATTATGTACAGTTTCTTCACCTGAGAATTTATCTTGTAACTAAGTGAAAGGAAGAGACAGAAGAGAGGGAGAAGCACTACAATAGCAGGCAGAGTCCACAGCATGCAAACATTCCCACAGACTGTTTGTAGTAACACAGAGAATTGTTTCCAAGTGTGGTGTTTGCCAATTCATTGCACTCAGAAGCAGATTGAATGTCTAATGACACATGAGTCGTCTTAGTCTAAAAGCAGGCTGACCCAAGCAAGTTCTTTGTTTTTCTGCTAACCATTGGCTGACTGCTGGAACAAGACTTATTGCAAGAACAACTACAGTTCCTGTCTCCCAAAATAATGCTTTCTGATGAGTCATCAGCCTAAGACTGATGGTGTGTCTGGTCAAACTGGCAGCCTCAGGACTTAGAAGTTGAAGAGCCTGGCTCCATACGATAGCTACAGCATTTTCCCTGTCTCATCATTGGACTCTTTCTGGATTCATGTCCCAGAGCACCACCAGGGCCAGACTGGGTGGGCCCCAGTCTGAAGGGATCCTGTACTGCTGCCTTTGTGCCTTAGTACCTTAGTCACACAAATACATACATTCCACTGACTTCAGCGGACTCAAGCAAAGGATCCAGGCTTCAGACCTGGGATCTCCAAAAAAAGGTGCACAAAACACCAATCCCAGTTGACAGCACAGTATCATGTTATTCTCTACTTACTTGGCCACGGTCACTTTTCCAAGTTCCCAGTCCCAAGAGAGGCATCTTCTGCCCAGTGTGGAGCGCAACGAAGTTGCATGCTGCAGACATTTTTGCCTAGAGAATAAAAAGAACAAACAGTTTTGCTGCAATTCTCTAAGTTCCAATAGTTTACCTTTTCTTCTCACAACAGCAAAGTTTTTCATCAAAAAGGAAGGGCTTAGAGTGTGTCCTAACATCCTCACAATGTATGTTTCTGCTCAAACAGTTAAAAACAAACTGCTTTTAGGATGTGCTCCAAGGCTGGATAGCTGATTTCAGCAGAAGCTGAGGAAGTTACTTCCCAAGTTCTGCTGCATCTGAACTTGTTAATGTAATTTGTTAAAAAAAAAACCCAACAAACCAAGAGTGGAAGCAGCAATGTTGATGGAATATCTGACTATGTAGGAGGAATGGATGTTTCCAAAGTGGAGTGTTCACACAGCACACTATCCCAAAACAGGTCTGCCTTCTCCATGTTTGTATCATTTTCCTCAGACAATTACGTCCCAGCTGATGGATATGTTCACACAGAGAGTTTATATTTTCAATTTTTTGCTTAGCTCAAGCCAAATTTTTGTAGATTCAACATCAGACAGCAAAACTGTTTTTCAGAAAGGCGTAACAGAGTAGCTTGAGTGATCCTGACCTGAAGGCCAGAGAACACCAAGGAGCTGGGGATCCATGTAACAGTTAACCTGAGCAGGTCCAAGCTCATCTTGTGCTGCACTTCATGTACAGCGTGGCCTTCAGGTCTGTGCTGTGGGATGCACAAGCCAGGGCTGCAGGGTAAACTCAGCAGCTGCCTGTAACAGGGGAGTCTGCAGGCAAGCAGGTGTCCTTGACATCATCTAAAAGAGCAGGAAGCTCTCATGCAAGCATCCTTTGTGCTTGACACTAGAAGTGATGAATAGAACTGTTTTTCTGTAAAAGAATCCCTAGTAGTTTGAGTGACCAAAACAGGGTAACCCCTCCAATGGGCAGGGTCTGAACACCACACTGGGCACAAATCAGAAGAGGTGTGCTCAGTGCTGCACCTGGAGGGATGCAATATTATCAACACTTTTTCTTTACAGGGTTAGCTCTCAAAATCAGCATTTGAGATGATATTTTAGAGTCTGAGTGCCTTTCTCACCAAACCAACAGCTCCTGGTGTAAAATAATTACACCAAACTAATGGCTCTGGATTTGCACTATGTTAAGTTCAGATATTGACACTGAAGACAATCATTGGTGAACCAAACCGCAAGTGTACATCTGGTTTTGGGGGTAGGAGGTCAGACAAGGCAGAATGACAATGCCAACACTATTCTTTTCTATTGTCAGCCTGCGTACCCATTTTTCAGCCAGCTATATGCAACTGTGTGCTTTTTACCTGAAACTAGTTGCCTAAATAAAGGCATCTTCTTACATCACATAACACAACTAAAAACTACAGGCTTTTTAATTCACTTTGACCTATAATACAAGTAAGATGCCAACTGTAGGCTTTACACAACCATGTTACACAATCATCTTGAAGATAAGAGTTCAGCCCAGAAGACAAAGGTACACGTTTAATCAATAACTAGCATCAGCACATTTTTCTAAGGTCCATTTTGCTTCATGTAACGTTGTATATTAACACCACCAAGAGATCAGAACTAAAAACTTTGGAGGAATGAAAATGTATCAGAATGAAAGACAGCAGAAGAAAATATGTTAGTTCATATTTTCAACTCAGATTCTTCTCTAAGACTGGAGACTTAGGAGAACCACAGTATCTGATAGCCATCATTACTTCATTCATTAAAAAGCTGGAAGCCTCTTCCTAGAAGGGCAGAGCCAAAAATAAACATAAAAGCAGATTAATTCTGGACAAGATGTGGCTCTAACTTAACAATACCAGCCTATTGCCACGTTCACATAAAGAAACTCAAGCTCGAAGTAACATAAAGGCAGAGTAAGGCTGGGAAGACACATCAATGACCAGAGTAGTGTAAACTACACCTGCGCATCAACCCACGGGTACAACTCTTTCCCAACACACTGATACACATCACATTAATATGTACAGCTATGCAAATAGCCATGTATTGGCAATACTTCAGTCCCCGGTAGAAACCGCTCCAGCCACAGACGGGATGTAATCCCCGCATTCCGCTCCCCAGCGCTCCCCCAGCCCCATAGCGGGGCGGCCCCGCAGCCCCGCACTCACCGCCCGCACCGCCACCGCCACCGCCGCCCGGCCCTTCCGCTTCCGCACCGGCACCGGGGCGGGGGCAGCGCGGGATGGCCCTGCCACGTTAAAATGTGAGAGGCCGGGGGTGAGGGTTCAGCCGGGCAGAGCCGCAGCGGTAATGCCGTTCTGCCCCGGGCGGTGCGCGGAGCCCCGGGCGCGGCCCGGCCCGGCCGTGCGGGGCTCCCGGGAACTCACCGGGCCCCCGGCACCGCCCCGCTCCCCGTGCCCTGCTGAGCTGCCCTTCCCTCTCGGTCCGGTTCCCGTCAGGAAGCTCAGACAGTCCAGACACTCCCGTTCCCTGAAGTGATAAATGCGATGCGGCTGCATCACGCGGGGGAAAAGTGACAAAAGACAACCCGGGCCGATAAATTCTACAGGAAGCGAATGCATAAAGGTCTCTNCACAGACGGGATGTAATCCCCGCATTCCGCTCCCCAGCGCTCCCCCAGCCCCATAGCGGGGCGGCCCCGCAGCCCCGCACTCACCGCCCGCACCGCCACCGCCACCGCCGCCCGGCCCTTCCGCTTCCGCACCGGCACCGGGGCGGGGGCAGCGCGGGATGGCCCTGCCACGTTAAAATGTGAGAGGCCGGGGGTGAGGGTTCAGCCGGGCAGAGCCGCAGCGGTAATGCCGTTCTGCCCCGGGCGGTGCGCGGAGCTCCGGGCGCGGCCCGGCCCGGCCCGGCCGTGCGGGGCTCCCGGGAACTCACCGGGCCCCCGGCACCGCCCCGCTCCCCGTGCCCTGCTGAGCTGCCCTTCCCTCTCGGTCCGGTTCCCGTCAGGAAGCTCAGACAGTCCAGACACTCCCGTTCCCTGAAGTGATAAATGCGATGGGGCTGCAGCACGTGGTGGGGAAAGCGACAAAAGACAACCCGGGCCGATAATTCGACAGGAAGCGAATGCGTAAAGGTCTCTTTGTCTTGGCCTCTTGAAGCTGTTTTCATTTGTAGAAAGACCCCATCTACCGAGTTGTATTTGCAGCCCTAAATAACACGAATCCAGGGAGGGCTCAAGGCCAGTTTTAACACACGTTTTGCTTCAGATTCTGTGCTAAAAGGCCAATAAAGGGAAAGAAGCGGCGCTTCCCGAGGGGGCTGGGGCTCCTCCAGTTGCAGGTGCCCAGGAATGCATTTCCTTCTTTGCTCGGGATTGCAGTGAGATGAGCTCGTTCAGCAGAGTGCTCACTGCTGGGCAGGGACAACAGAGCCACAGAATTAACAAGG
>VYZS01069066.1:9467-24169 GCA_013400695.1 Neodrepanis coruscans | reverse complement strand
GCTGCCGCTGGCCATCATGACGCCATCACCTGCAGCCCCCGGCGCGCGCGGCGGCCCCGCTCCCGCCGCAGTCCCCACAGGCGCGACAGCACGGAGCCGCGGACAGTTCCATCAGAGAGCAGCAGGGGAGGAACGGTTTTTATCCTCCCCAACCTACAACAACAATCTTTGTCAGAAGTACCACTATAAAACACACTTCTGTAGATTTCTTAAATATCCTTATTCTTATAGTGAGTATCTCAATCTTGGAAAGAAAACAGCAAATGATATCTAACACTGTAACTGACATGAACCACAGAATGAATTATGTTAGAAGGGTCCTTAAGGGTCATCCCCCTGGTGTGGGCAGGAATCCAATAACTTTTTCACTATTTACTGATAAGAAATCTTAACATAAATAAACATTTTAAATAAACAGACTAAAAATTCTTGAATGGAGAGAAAAAAGAGAAAGAAATGAGAGAAGAGAGCTTAGTCATGCACTGATGAATCAGAATCAAAGCACCCTTAGCACCACAAAATACTAACGTTGCCTCAAGTTAGAAGGAATTTTGAGAACACTTTTTTCCCATTTATGAAGAAAACTGCAAATATTTTCACATGAAAACAGACAAATTTGGTATTTTTCCTTATAATTTTCTTATGACAGTTGATAATTTTTCTTTCTATTTGAGATGATACAAGATTCGAAGAGCACCTAAAAGTAACTAAGGTTCATAAGCTTCAATGAACTCTTGGCCCATTTAAGCTTTACACCCTGATTCTTTCCTTTTTGTAAGCAAGAGAAACAATTTTATTTAGCAGTTTAATAGAAAATAATTTAATTAAAATCTTCTGTGAATGCAAGGTAACCATGAGGTAACTTCTGAGACAGAAGTCCACCTGGGAGGAGTGGCCACAGCTGCCACAGCACATAAAAACAGGACACGTGGCCTCCATCTGGCTCTCTCTTTTGAGACTTACCTCCACCATGTGAAGCCAGACTTCCATAGGACTCTCTGGCAGTAGCTATGATCGTGTCTTAATCTCTTCTTACTCTCTCTTTACTCCTTTTTCTTCTATTAGTCTCTTTTCTTACTTAATATTTTGAGTAAAGTAAAAACGAGTAGGTTGGATGTTGATAAATTGTGTGGGTTGGTGTGTGCTAAGTCATGGCTTTGTGGAATGCTCTATCTTGTTTGCATGTTACCTTTAAAACTTTTGCCAAGTACTCATTTTCTCCCATATTTTCTAAAATTATCAGTAAAAGTATCTCCTGAGAAAATGTGTCCTATGTCTTCTCTTTACACTACCTCAAGGTATTGAAGAACTAAAGGCTCTCTATATATTCAGTGGGCGAAGTTTTCAATCCTTGTATATTTTTAAAATGCGTGCATGAGCTCTTGGTTCTGGACCTTGGGTCTTAAAAACCACAAGTAACTTGGCAGAGGCAAAATCTCAGAAAAATATAGAAGTGGGTTTATGTGCCAATATTCTGATGGAATTAATACTTACAACGCAGTTTCCAAGGTAGGCTTTTTATATCAAACTTGTGAAATAGATTTGTGAAGGTCCTTTACTTAAAAACAAACAAAACACCACCACCCATAAAAAACAAACAAAAAAACCCCAAACACCAATTCCCCGCCCTTAACTTAGTGTTATGTTCTCTTGTATTATTGATTCTGTGTTCAATATTACATTCTGCTGTTATTGATTGAGAATAATGTTGTTTTAATTATGTTCTCTATTCAGGACACCCTCACGGGACTATTGCAAGGTGACAAAGGAGATATAGCACAACCACTCCCCTTTTGAGGAAAGCAGCTTGGACTTAGCCAGTTACCCCAGAGTTTCTATCTAGACTGGTACTACGTACCAAAACTGAGCTATTTGAGAAGGTTTTAGTCCCCAAAAGTTCTAGATTACTAAATTTCATGAAGCTTACCCTGCATCTGTTGATGCTATTTTTAACCCAAAACCAGAAGGCATGTCCTGGGACTTGTTCAAGTTCAGATGAACACCTTTTGCTAATTATGCATCCTTGAAGATTTATCTGCTGCAATTAAAGTTCACATTTAATCTCTAGCAGCCAGTCCAACTTGCTGTAAACATCTCAAACAGCATGTAGAAGCTCCATTCATTTTAATTTGTGTTGGGAACCAACATAACGTATACATGGCCAAGAAAGCCAGGCAAGCCTATCACAACCTGAAAGTCTCTTTTGGAAGTGTTTTGGCACTAAAGACATGCTGAAGGGAAGCCAGCTTAAAGTGTCATCTAAACGAGGTAGCAAGTGCAGATAACAACACACATTCTGTAGCAAAGGGGAGTCGCCAGGAAGCCTATTAAAACACCAGAGTTGCAGATCAGTCTCTCCTGACAAACCTCCTTGTCTCCTACAAATAAGAGACACTTATATGGCACAGGAAGATCCTCAGAAGTGATAATTGTTTTCCAAGTAAATATCAGTAGCGTAACGTTCACATAACATCTTTTGAAATAACCCAGTATCTTCTATTTCATTAGATGTTTTTCTTACCTCTCTTCCAAAGACAAAGGAAGAAGATAAAAGAGAAAGGACTTACAGATGGCAACCTTCATGCCTCACCAGGAAAATCTCTCATGCTTTATTTCACTGACATTCAGATTTCTCTGCTGCATGCCACACACTCTAATGACATTTTCAATAGAGATGGATGAATGATCTTTCATATTCTGTACAAAATGGCCACAAACTTTCTAACTTATTCTGTGTCAAACTTTCTCTGATCTTCCAGCACCAGAATTAGGTCCTGGAATTGTATTGCCTGCTGTTCCAATATCTCTTACTAGTACCATATTTTTTTTTTCTCTCCACTTAGATTGCTGCTTAAGAACAAAGACTTGGTTATTATTAGCTTCTAGAAGTAAAGACCTAATGTCACTTAATTAAAACACTCATTCCATCATCTCCTGCATTGTTAGTCTTAACACTGATACAAAATTATGACATGTGGTTTCATGTTCCACAAGTTTTCCATTCTTCCCTCTCATTAGTTCTTTCCTCTCTCATTTAGTACTTGTGCAGTACACTTGGGAGATAGACTTGATCTGGCTTCTCCTTTCACATTAGTATTTTTACTCATTACTGTATCTGAATTGTTTGATAAACACATCAGTGGCACAGAGGTAATTGTAAATCAAGTCACTTCTTTGATCCTCATATTTGCTATAGCTTTTGTTAGTGCAATACCTAATTCTAATTGAAACCGCTGATAAGTGTGAGCCTCTTATGCCAACAGCTATGCTCTTATTAGCTCTTCTTTCAACATCCTATATTTACAATGCTCAGCAAAGCTGAACTGCAGCAATAAAGCTTTAGCTGTTTCCCCTTGTTTGTGATACCTTCTATGAAATCCACTCAATTTCTTATACATTCATCTGTATATGTAACTGCATACATACAGATCTACATATAAAATATTTTGTCTGTCTATGACTGGATATTAAGACTTGCTCTCATTTAAATCTTTGAGGTTTGTTTGGGTTTTCTCTTTTCATCTATAGTGAGGGAGAAAGAACACATTTTGAGCTTTAATTTCCTGAAGTTCCTCTACATAACTTTAACCCAAATGGATGGTGAAGAACCACCCTCAGTTTACACAGCATTCAATCAACTAAAAAGAACCTAAAAGGATATCTTGGTGTAATTCCTTTCAGTGGTGAGCAAGAGTTTATAACTGAGTTCAGTTTGAAGATTTGAAAGAAATTATTTTCACATTGAGGTTGTAAGGAAAGCACGTTCTCATTTCCATATGAGAAAGACAGGGTAGCCCAAATGTATGTTCCCAGCACTAGTATTTTGGGCATCTTTATGTATGTATACGTGCACGCAAACAGAGCTCTAAGTTATACACAGGATGACAACTCTGCTCTATCTATCTAGTAGTTATTTTTTTTAATTTTCTGAGTAACTCAGTCTGGCAATGCATGAGAGAATTAGTTTATTTGTGAAGTTTGTTTGCTTGGTATTTTTCTTTTCTTTGAGGGCTGCAGAATTTGGAGAAGTACCACAAACTGTAGTAAAAAGGAGCATTCAGAGCCAAGTGGTTACTTTGTTAACATTTTAGGCCCAGGCACCAACATACTGACCTTGCAGTATAACAAGACCAAAACAGACAAATATTTTAAAAGATAGTTTTATGAGTTTCAGCACAGAAATTACCATAGTCAGTACTCCTACAGTGCTTTCAAATATGCTGGAATGTTGCATTCCATACTGCTTTGTTTTTAACGCTTCATTCTGCTCTGAAGTCCAACGATGGAAGTCACTTGGAACTGTGTAATGATTTTACTATAGGTATCTCTGTTCTTGTGTTTCTCATTATTCCTCTTAGTTTTTTGTTACAATAAATTGTTATGCATTGCTTCAAATTAAATTGTAAGCCATTTGGGGAGTAACATGGTGGATATTCACAGGGTACATTAGCATAAGGAAACTAAACCCTCTATGTTTCTCTTGTTGTCAGTGATATGGTAGAAGCGTTTTCAATTGTCTTCCCACTCCAGAACTAACACCAAGCTTCACTAAGAGCTGTAGCCTCTCCTTTCACTGGCATAAGGAGAAGTCTGTGGAGATGAGCTATCTCACACTGAGGTTATGAAAAATGCTGGCATAGGGGGCCTAGGGGCCAGAGCTTCTATTTATGTAAATCAGAAAATAAATACACAGAAGATCAACCATAGAAGTCAGTTAAAAAAAATAAAAATCTGTCTAGTACAGTATGCTGCCTCTCATGGCAATCTCTAGAGATTAGCTGGGGAAGTAAAAAAAAACAAACCAAAAACCAGGAGAAAATACTTTCCTCCAGTATTCCCATAGCTTCCAACTGAGAGAATTTCTCAATTGTAGGTAACATCTCTGTATTTAGGGCCTTTGTTGGATTTTCTCATCCCAGAAGTTTTCTTTTTGTTTCTCAGACTTGGCACATTGATAACTTTACCATTCAGAGCATCCTGTGGCACAGCATTCTCTGTGCTCCTTGCTACCCAATTTTTCTATGAAGGGCTAGCTCCTCTCATTTGGTTAAGCATGTCATGTACCAGTTTCATTTCATGTACTAGTTCTTGCCCCATTTCCATTCTCCTCAAGTTTGTACATTTCCATGTGTACATCTTAGCCTAAAGATGGATTTATAGATACTGCACATTTACTTTCAAAACCATGATTTTTCTTGTGTTTTACAAACAGGGTGTTCTGCATCGGCAAAAACACTAATGTAAGAAACTAGACACTGTAATGCAAGAAAAAGTGGACAGAGCTAAGAGGTTAGCAAACTAAACAGATAGACCAAGTGGAAAATCAAAAAACGGTAAACAGAACTTCCCACTGTGCATCATGAAAAAATAAGCCAAGTCAGAAAAATAAGACTTTCTACCACCACTGAACAAAAATCAGTACCTTTAGTTTAATATTAAATCAGTGTTGTGATAGCCAGCCCCTCCAAGCTGTTACTTGTGACAGTCAAAATCATTTTGAATTGATGATGATGAACCCAGTGTTTTTAACACTATATTGAAAATTCAGCAAGCAGGTGTCCTTGGAGTAAAAGCAAACAATCATCTCTTAAGTAAAGTGCATTTCTCAGCTTCCCTGAAATATATCAGTTCGGTATTTGATGCTTAAAAAACTGTTCCAAAATACTTACTCACCAGCTGTTTTGGATAACTATGTTTGTTGACTTAATTTCCAGGCAGAGAAGCATAACCTGCATGACAAACCAGTGTAAATAAGACAACACAAATATAAATTAGTAATTTTGTTAATACTACAGCATTTTATCATGCCTAATAATGGAAAGGAACAGTACTGAAATGTTCCTGAAAAAGTGTTATTCTGAAACAAGAAATAAAAAATTCCAAAGTTTTGGAAATATTTTCTGGTGCTGCTGTAAAATAGAGGAAGGGGAACAAAGATTCTAGAAGAGTGATAGAAAAAGACAATCTGGAAAAATGAAAAAAAGTGGGTGTCCTAAAAGATATTGATTATTCCTTTTTACTTTGTTATTCATACCTGTAAATGTCAGGTCAAGAAGGTATTTTCACACCCTTTTTATTG
The DNA here is from genome assembly GCA_013400695.1 of Neodrepanis coruscans. Lineage (NCBI taxonomy): Eukaryota > Metazoa > Chordata > Aves > Passeriformes > Philepittidae > Neodrepanis > Neodrepanis coruscans. The sequence goes on along the minus strand of VYZS01069066.1, from coordinate 18,090 downwards.
AAGAAAATGAGCACTATGAGCAGAATAGTGCTCATAGTGTCTTTATTTCAGGTTATTAATGTATAGGCAAAGAAATCTTTTCTGACAAGTGTCATGCTGATTGGATGATCAGCACCCGGGCCCCACCCCCCGCTTGCTCATGGGAGCGCTGGGCCGGACCGGAAGAAACGCCGGCCCCACAGGCCAGAAGTGCATATCCGGTGATGGCAGCGCCCTCAGCGCCACGACCGTGTCCGCATTGGCAGCTGCCGCGCCACCCACACTGGGCGGGGCGAACGGCGGCTCCCCACGCCGAGCCTGCTGTGTGCCCGTGGCCCTGCTGCCACACTGGGACATAGAAACCGCCCCCATGTCCCGGGCTGCACTCACACACACACACCCACACACACACCCTTCCCCTGGGCCGGTAGGGAATGGGGGAGAGGAGAAACGTTTTTATTTTCTAACTCACAACAACAAGAAAAACAGATCTCTAAAATTAGAACAATATGTAAAATGATACTGAAACTAGCACAACTTGACTGAATCTAATAATTTCCGAGGAAAAAGCCTTCAACTTATGTAGGTTTTTTCTGCATCTTTTTTTTTTTTTTCTGATTATGTTACAATAATTGGAGAAAGCCTGACAAGCCCTTTCAAGAAAAACTTTAAGGTCTTGATCCTGCAAACATTATGTATGTCCAACACGAGCATGTCACTGGTACCATTGAAATTAATGAAACTACTGACATGCTTTATATTGCAGAGAGAAAAACGATATCTGCAATATCAGAATCTCAGCCACTAAAAAGTTTCTTCCTTTATGCAAACACAATTTCCCAAATGCTAGAAGAAAATTGTTAGGAACAGTGAATAAAGTTCATTCTGTTTTTTTTTTTTTTTCCAAAGAGTGGCATCATGAAAGTGTCAAGGCTGTAGCAAGGGAGTTGATGTGGAACCAAGAATAAAATAAAATGAAAAAAAAAAAACCAACAAAACAAAACCTAAAAGAAAGACAAAGAAAGCCAGCATAAAGAGAATTCACAGACCAGGAGAAATACCTCATGACAAACTGCCTGAGGAGGAACTGGAGATACTCAAAGCGATGCTAGCATTTTCAGAGACAGAAGTAGGAAAAAGAAAAGACTGAAAGTTGTGACTGAATCCCTGAAGGGAACATAAAGTTAAAAAGGTCTATTCAAGCACATTAAGGCAAAGCTTATTTGTGCATTTTGCAGCTGAAGAAAATATTCAGAACTAAGGAAGATTACTACTATTAAAAAAGTTATAAAGAGAATCTCATATAGACTTGTCAAGTTAGACAAGAAAAGACAAGATTGAAAAAAATGAGGATTTTACTGTTCAAGTTCTTGAGCTAATGTGTTAATCATACCAACTCCCCCTCCAATTCCTTCCTCTTCAGTAGAGTGAGTTAAGTTTCCCAAACAGTCACACTTTTACCTGAAGGAACATTTAATTTACTGTATGTTTTATGTTAAGTACAAGTAGTTTTATGTTAAAAGGATCCTCTAGGGCTTCTGTGATGAAAGACTCCAATATTACCTGCTACTTCTCCCCCTCAGCCCCAAGCACTTATCTAAGAATACTCTGAGACACGCATGTACAAGAACTCCTGCCATACAGGGACAAGAGAATCCATCTTGAGGCAGAGGAAATAAAAAGAAAAACAAAAGTACCAATATCAAGTTTGTTCTACAGAAATATACTATGAAATTACAAATTAACTCCCAACCTAATTCCTCATCCCAGAATCAAATAAGTACATAGGGCATGCAATGTACACAAAAGCAGGACATCCTGGCAGGGAGGGTGAAAGATGGAGGACCCAGGTAGTACATTTCTCAACCCTGGGGGTTGAGAAGGGGGTTGAAAGGGGAGACTTGAGAAAAAGCAGTCATGCAGTGGATTAATATCTGGCTGCCGGTGTTGTAGACAGAGATTTGGTTTCTACAACTACAGTACCTCTGAAGCAAGGGCTACTAAGTAAGAATGGGATCATGTGAGAAAGCATTACAGGAAAATTTTTACCAAAACTCCAGTGAGAAGAGTTTTATATTAGCTATACCGGGACACAAAGTCACCATAACCTGAAGAGATGTGAATTAGAGAACAAGTGGTAAAGAAATCATGTAAAGAACAGCAAGAAAGGGAGTCTCTCACCCTGTAAAACTAGTGCAACTTCAGGCCCATATTAAAAGTCTGTATGCCAGTGCACATAGCATACAGGAAACAAACAGGAAGAACTCAGTCTGCGGCTACACACAAACTGATATAATCTTAAAGAGGCATTGGGGATTGGAGACCTGCAAAGGAGGGATACAGATTCTTTAGCAAAGAATAAGCAGGTATAGAGAAGGAGTTGAGGTCCAGGTTAATGACAGGATTGAATGCATGGAGCTTTGCTGTAAGCTGGGTGATGAAGATAATTATTATAGGTAAGAATCAGAGGATAGGCCTACACAGGTGATATAGCAGATATCTGCTACAGACTGCTAATCGAGAAGGGGAGGCAGATGAAACCTTCTTCAGGCAGCTAGACAAAGTCTCACAGGAACTCATGGGTAACTGTAGTCACTATTGTCTGGTGGACAATCAATACAACTTGTCGGAAGCAATCCATGTGTTCCAGATACCAAGGAATAAGAAGGATGATCAGTATTAAAATCCTGGAGTGCAAAGAGCAGATTTTAACCTCTGTAGGGACCTGTTTGGAAGGATCCCATGGGAAACTCTTGGAGGGGGCAAAGTGAGAGGTCAGCCTTGTCAGAGCAGAAGAACAGTTCATCCCACTTGAAGAAGTCAAGCAAGCACAGCAGAAGGCCAGCAGAGATAAAAAGGAGAGCTCCTGAGTTCAGACACAAAAGAAAAGGACACAGAGTCCAAAAGCAGCAACAACTACTTGAGAAAAATACAGATCCTGCCTGCATAAGTAGGAATACCATCAGCAATGCTTTGCTGGAGTTCAAACTAGCACAGGAGATGAAGGGCAGGAATAAGATTTTCTGCATGTACAGTACTTGAGAAAGAAAGACTAAGGAGAGTATTGGCCCACTGCTCAGTGAGGCAGTAGCCCTAGTTACAAACAACAGGAAAAAGGCCACAGTACTCAGTGCCTTATTTTTTGGCATCAGTTTTCAATACTAAGTCTCAATTACAAGTGCTTATATATGGATCAATCCTTTCTGGAGCTCTTCATAGTGGAAATATTTTCATCCATTACTTGTCATTTACCACATACCACACAGTCTTGTCACCAAGACCCTTTCTTATTAATGTTTTCATTAAAAAATTATTTGTAAAATCCAGATCATTGACTAAACACATACCTTTCAATCACATCAAAGACTGCCCAGAATAGTTTTCTATATTAAAAATTGTTCAAGTTTATTAAAAGCATTTCACAGTTCTAATGAGGTGGTCTATATCTACCAACCTATTGCTAAGAGATGCATACAATTTAGTGATTTGAATCATTTCCTATAGTGGTCTCCCACCCACATGACCAGCAGCAGTACCATGCTTGCACTAGCAGTTCACCAGTGTAGTGGTCTGATCAAGGGACCCAGAATGATCAGACAAGACTGATGACAAAGTCATACAAGGATGAGTTTCATTCCTTCTTTTGATTGAGTGTTGATGACATCTGGAGAGCTATTGTCACCTTTGCTCAACATGGACATGTTCAGTAAGTCCCACGGCTGTCAGCCATTTGAAGAATTGGATATCAAAATTTTGGAATCACATTTAATCCTGTTCCTCCACCATTTTTTATATTGATTATCTGGCTGTAATAACTGTAATAACTCACTTGTTTAAATACATATTCTTCTAGAAAGCATGTTTAAAAACAAAAAGCCAAAATCCTTTTGAACTTAATGCATTCTTGACAGGACAGTGTTCCAAAACTTAGTCCAGCACCCAGAAAACACACAGCTGTTGCAGCACTGATTCTGACAGGGGCCACTGATTAGCTGATCAAGCTTTTCCAAATAGACAAGTTCATCCCATGTTAAATATCCCACTTCCTGACATTTGTTTTCAGAACTAATACAGCAGACAAGCTACAAACATAGCAGAGAGAAGTCATGCCAACAGAGGCAGATGTGAAAGTCAAAGTCTTATACCAGCATACATTTCTGACAAGGGCCTAAAGACTTTATGGACATGGGGAGAAAGACTCAGGTTTTAATTTCTTGTCAATTCAGAAAGATCACTGGCCAAGTATAATTCTTTCTCACTCATCTTGAGACATAAGTAGCTTTCCTGGTTTTTCTTTTTTTTTAATTGGCATATTATGATACTGATTCAAGTCTAGAAGAATGTTACAGAAAAAAAGCAGTTTCAAAGTATCTCATAATTCCTACTCTTCAGAGAATAAACCAGAGAATGTTTAAAATTACAAGCTGAACTTGAAATGGAAAAAACATTACACATTGGTCTTTTGAACATGGATGGATTTCAACTCTACAATTTCCTTTAAGTGTTTTGCTTCACATATCCTTAAAGTATCAGTTCCATCCCATAACTGGGTGTCTCTGACCCTTAGAAGGAACAAAAGTCATACTTTTTGAAAATGACTGATACTAATAACATTTTCATTGTGAATATAACCTTGCAAAAGTGAGAAAGGCATAGGGTATGTTACCAAATGTAAAAACCAAACCACCACACCACAAGAAGTAAGAAAGAAATATTCTCCATCAAAATAACAGTAGTCACTGAAAAAAAATTGGGCTTCCATGAGCTTGCTATAATCCTGTACTTTCCTCTTCATCTGAAGATTCAGTAATCATTTAATGTGCTTGACATCTTACTCCTTTTTTGAGCTGCATATGAATTTTCTATATGTTTATATTGTCTATATATAATATTGTCTATATTTCTATGGTGCATTTCACATGTTTGTAACATGTTCTTTTTATTATTTACTGTTGCTTAAATCATTTGTAATTCAGATCCTCAGGTAGCATTCTTTCAGTAGTTCATTAGAGAACCACTTGTAGCCCAAACAGCTTTACTATTACACCATACTTTTATTCCCACATGCTGCATTTTTATTCTAGCATCACAAATAGCTCACACTGTATAACTTTGCAGTATTGGTATAACTGCTAGTGGTGTTGTATAGGAACACAATTTGTGTCTCACAAGAGATGTTAGACCATAAAATTGTACATAGCTAGGTGAAAGTTAAACATAAAAAAATAACAGCCACATAGTCATAATATGAGTACTTCCACAACTAAAATTAAGAAAAACTGCAGACAGGCCTGTTAGGAAAACTTCCCTGTCTGACCCTCTGCAAACCCCTCTGGCAGTCACATTCACATGACCTGAGCTGGGACCAAAGCCCCTTCACAGCCACTCACACCACACCCACACTCAAATGAAGTTTCCTGATGGGCTCAACTCCAGATTTCCTATGACAGTCTCAGAAGCTACTTGGCATGAAGTATTTAAGGCATTTAAGATCCAGGCACTTTAGAGACATTGTGAAATCCAGTTGGCCACTGCAGAACCCATACTTCTCAACCAATAAACTCTAATACTTTCCTAGTCAAAGAAAAGAAATATTAAACAAATAAGCAAAATAAATGACTTATGAGATTTGAAAATGGTAGGGGATCAAATAAAAGCAATAATATCCATTTAGTTTTACAAATAATATATACTATGAAGTATTGTCATTATTTGAATTGATTAACAGAGTGATTAATCTTCCTCTAGATACCATTTCCTACAAGATGCATATTTCCTCTTAAATATAATGTTATTGATGTGGTCGTTCAAAATACTAGATCTAACAAAAAACAATAATGGGTTATTTTATAATTAATATATACCCTTAGACTTGATGCATAAAAGTCAGAACATCTCTCACAGGACAATGTTTTCGTATCATCCAAGTATTTCTTATGGTAAGCATTAATTTATATTGTCAGGAAACATTGGAAGACAGCCACTTGTCAGCTTTTCTAATACAGGCTTACACCTCCGATACTATAGCAGCAACTTGGGTGTTGCAATCAAGTGATATTCCTGGAATCTTTGTTTTTCTCTTTTTTACCGTACATCCAATGGCAACAATCAAGACTGCTCATGAATCTCATTAGCATTTAAACTAAATTCCCTTATAGCTTAAGTTACAACTGCTTAACATTAAATTATATAATTTCTGGAATATAACTCCATATTAATTTCTTTCTTATGCAAGAAGGAAGAAATCCATATAGAAAATCCTCAAGAACTGCTGTTAAATCCAGGTAGAAGTATGAATTAGCTTATGTAGCAGAACTCCACATTTTTATTCTACAGACTGGCCTAAAGCCAATAGAAAGTGTTAATGTTTTGTTGATGAAAATATACTCTTTTGCAAATGTATGCATATTCAGAACTTAGGAGACAGTAACTTTAAAAAAAACCCTGTCATTCCAGTGTTAGATATAGTAGCCAAATTCTTATTTAATCACCTCTGTCTAGTCAGTTTTTCTCTTGACCTGCTTATTTATGTCTTCTAGGGATTTTCCTAGGTTAGAAAACACTACATTTTCACTCAATAGCCAAGGGCTCAGATAGCTGCATATTAAGACCCTAACAGTGCCACAAAAATAAACGATTTACTTTAGCAACTAACAATCATTCCTTCTTTGGGACCCAGAGATACAGAATTCATGAGAAGGAAACAAAATTAAAACCATGAAATAGATCAACTGAGATGGAAGCATCACAGGGGTAGATTTAAGGCAGTGATAAGCAAGATACTATATTGATGAGGGACCTTGTTCAAGAGGTCCCTAAATACAGATCAATTCCAACTCAGTTTGCCAGTAATTTCCCTAATTTAATTAGAGACCAATAAGAATTTTAAGTTCATGAAGATTTAATTGAGTGAAGCTTTTGAATAATGCTGGGCTTTTCAATTTATGCATAATGAATGTGAAATATAATTAACCCATTTTAGCTGTTCATAACTTTTCCCATTCCTAACCAAATTTTATTAAAAAAAAACCTAAACCATGCCATGTGTTAATACACAGATATGTAATTTAATGAATTTACTAGTAACATTCTGTCTTTTTGACAATTGTAATTGCCAGCTTCTAACAGGGATATACATGTGTTTTATAACTTGGGACTTACTATCTCATCAAGCAATGGCACAGTTTCAGATTTTCAGGCAACAGCAATCTTGCAGCCTGAAAGTTATTAGCTTATGATATAGAGTATGGCCACTTCCACCATCACACCAAAAGAAAATAATATATAGAAGAAGGTGTGCAAAAAACCAAAATATATTGCTGTGTCTGCTGAAGTAGGAAACCAGAAGCAATCGATAACTCCGAAGATGTTATATCAAGATTAGCATTTTAAACTGACTTGCAATTTCTGTTTAGATCAATGCAGTTTCCTCTCTTCCTTACCTTCCTCTTCCACACATATACAGGTAAAAGCAATGCAAGTCTTTGGAACTTTAGGCTAATAGTACATCCAATATTAGACTCATGATTCAAAGCTTTAGCATTAGAATTAATAACTATTAATCCCATAGAGGAACAGATCCTTTTGAAAAGATTACCAGCTTCATTCAGGGAATACTTACAGTGTGTCCTAGCTAATAATTTAACACTTCAAAAACAGGACTTTGAAATGAAATAAGTTTAGGGTACACTAAGGATGATTTAGCAGTTCCCTGAGGAACAAATTTTATACTTATGATTGTTTAACACAGTGTGAGATAATGAAACTACAAATGGAAAATTCAAATGTGAATGGCATCTGTTAAAAATACGCACGTTTAGGTCCTGACTCAATACAAGGAATGTGCTTCAATTTGAGCTTAAAATATAAATTTATATTATTGTGACAGTACCCCCATACAGAAATCCAACAGAATCAATTGCAGAAGAGTGAGAAGGAATTGTTTAATAGTTCAATTCCCAAAATTTGCAACAAAAATTCTCAAATTCCCATCCAGTTTCNGCACTTGGTTCACTCTCCAACACAGGTATCTTCTTCAAGTAATAAAAGGCATAAGTTCAAACTAGCAACAGCTGCTAGCCAAAATACTAAAGCAATAATAGAGGATTGCAAGTAGAACCTTAGAAATGTAGTTACTTTATCTTAATGCTACGTTATTCTAAAACATTAAAAGCAAACATATCAACTTTACGTTTTATCTCATGATAAAATGGACAAGGCTTTTTCATCTCTCCAGTTAGTCTTTAAAGGCTAATACATTATTGTAGTCATCTTTAAAGCCGTGGTGGGAAAAGTTTCCCGCTTCATTTTGTAATTATCCGTCCTTTATGCAACACTACCGGACTGTGCTATTAGACACTGTTGGGAGGAATGGGTTAAAACATAGAAGGCTGAAGAGGACTGTCAATTGCTCAAGTGACCTTGCAGCTGGGAAAAGCCCTGAACAAAACATGTGTGAGCAGCAGGCCAGTGATCCTCTAGCATGGACAGTGCCTATGTCTCTGCTGGTGTGCTTCTGACCGGGTGTTGCTTCCAGGATACCCTGCTAGCAAGTTAATGAAAATAAATTTACTGTTTGTATTCCAGCTGTGGGTTTGTGGTTGTTCTGGCTGCCTGCTTGTGTCAACTCAGAGACACTAGAAGA
>VYZS01069040.1:1162-11733 GCA_013400695.1 Neodrepanis coruscans | reverse complement strand
CCTTCCACTAGACCAGGTTGTTTTAGCCTTGAACACTTTCAGGCAGTACTCCCACACTAAAGGCACATCACTCACTCCCTTTTGGGTAAATCCACCCCTAAGATCCTTCCAAGAGCAACAGCTAAATGTATGTGAGTAGTCTAGACACCTCTCTGCCTGCAGCAATCTGAGGTCAAGAAATAATTTCTGCAAAGTGAAGAGGAGTTTTTGGAATGGAGAGAAGGAGAGTGGTTGGGCTGTGCCTCCTTTAACCCTTTGAGATAAGAGATGGGGCAGAGAAGGCAGTAGGCAAAAGCCAGGGTTACCTTCATAAAATACACCTCTCTGTACTTATCACTTCCCGCTGACTATTCTTTGGACAACAGATGACACAGGTCCCACTTTCCTGCTTCAGCCCCTAACCCAAGGGAAAAAACATCTCTTCAGACCACAAGTCAATTCTGGTCCAGGAGAGAGGCAAACAAAAACAAAGGAAACATAAAGATTTTTATATCTAAACTATGTCTATAGAATGGCAAGTTCTCTTAATACTTCTTAGCCTAGTGACTATTAATTAAAAAGGAATGTTTTACACCTTATAAGAATTAACTCTTGTTTTAAAAATGTGTGTGTTTCCCCTAATTTGTCATTGTCCTAGGGAAACATCTTTCTGTTAATAGTTCAGCACAAGGATCAGTTTAAAAAACTGAACTGGATTTAGTGTAACAGCAATTATCCACAATGTGCGGAGACTCCAATGAATGCAATAATCTAAAAGCAAGATCTCTTTCTCTCTTTTTCCTCTCGTACATTGCTGTAGAAATACAGCTATCATAGAACTGGGGGAAAAAAAAAAAAAAAAAAAAAGTAAGCAGAACTAAAGAGGGAAGTATTGTAGGGAAAGATGGGGAAGATGCAATTGAAAAAAAAAAAAGCAGTTCTGATGTGCAAATTGTAGATAAAGACTTCTTATGAAAAAGAGGGGAGTGCCTAATGAGGAAGAGGGGAGAGTGTGTTGAGAGATAACAAGAACCAGTAATTTCTATTCAGCAAAGCCACCAAATCAGAGAGCAGTGCTGATCTTATTGGAGGAGAGCCTTCAACAGCAACTAATCCTGTCATATTGAAAGAAAATTGTAAATGTTCTCTGCAGAAATTGCCTGCCCCTCGCAGCTAATCGAGCCCAGTTCGCGCTCACACACCGCACAGCCCCGCACACCCCCACAGGCGAGCAGCAAGAGGACCCACGGCCGAGGCACCCAAGCAAGGACATTCGCCCGAGATGCTCACCTAGGCATCCCGTTTGCCTCGCTCGCCACCACTCCAACGAAGGTGGCAGCTTGTCCTCAATTCCTTAGCAGCTCTAGGGGAATATGAATTATTACCTGCTCACTTACAAGTTCTGGCTTCACCTGTATTTAATTACTTAAGTTTTGTCTAAACCTTTAAGCCAGGTTTGATAGCACTATTGCTCTAATTTTTTTTAATTTTTTTTCTTAAAGCTCAACTTGGCTGAACTGAAGCAGAGACTCCCAAGAGTCAGAGCCACCGAGGGTGTGCGTGTATATGTGTGTGCCTGTGGGTGTGGGAGAGAGAGAGGGAGAGAGGAAGAGACAAAAACTCCATCAGCCCGGACAATGCCACCTCTTGTTTAAAGCTTCCAAACTCTTATTCTTTCCCCCCATTATCACGGTACCAAGTAATCTGTCTTTCCTCCACCCCAACCCCCCTCCCTCCTCTTGGAAGATATGGAAAAGGAAGATAAAGCGGCTGGCTGCGGGCGCTGACTGCGCGCAGCCCGCGTGCTTCTGCTGCCACAGCCGGGGCCGCTCTGCTGCCGCCGTTCCCAGCGAGCCGCTTGCACCGGGATGGGATGCAACTTCTGCTAATTGGATCACAGGTAGGAAAGCTTTGGTTTTTACTGACGTTTCCCCCCCTCTCTCTCTCTCTCTCTTTTTTTTCTCCTTTCCATCTCTTTTTTTTCCTCTCCTTTTCTTTCACGTCGTCTACCCTCCGCCCCTTCCTCGCCGCACCTAGGATTTCATCCGCTGCTGTCATAGGAAGGCTCCCGCCAAGGAAATAATGTCTAAGAAACGAGCTTTTGCTTCCTGGTAGAAGTAGCAGAACAGACCATAGGGAAACTTTTGCTGAATGGGTCCACAGCTGTGCGGGTCACCGGGGAAAGGTAGTGAGAGGAGAAAAGGCAAAGCGATCGCCCTCGGCACAGAGCCCTTCTCTGTCGAGTTGCAGTTGCGATATTAATCCCAGAACCGAGTCTAGCATGGTAGAGCAAGGAAGGAGAGACTCTGCAATCTGATTTAGAGAAATCCTCACATTTTTCAAGCGCTGTCCACAGGTTTTTTTATTATAAATACTACATTCCGACGCGGGGACATCTCCCGGACTACCCTTCCCAAATCCCGCTGTGACATGCTTGTTGACGACTCCTGCAAAATGTCACCGGGAGCCGGGAGCGGAGCCTGCCCGCGGAGCGCGCTGGCTGCCGGGCGGGCAGGCAGGGACGGGGCGGGTGGTATCGCTGCCCTGCCGGAGACCATAAGGGATGCAGCGTATAAGGGGAGGGGGCTACTGCTGTGTCAGTGCGACCCTTCAACCCCTAGAATCCCTCCCCTGCCCGGAATCAGCGCCTGTTTCCGCTGCCTCGGGGAGGGGGAGCGCGGGCTCACGGCGCCGCCGGAGGTGGGAAGGGTCTGGGGTTTCCCCGGCTCATTTCCGGCCTCGCGTCCCCAGGTCGCTACCCCTCGGGTCCGGTCCATGGAGCAGGGAGCAGAGTGCTGCGGGAGGGGATGCCCTCTGTCAGGGCCGGGGCCGGCTCGCCCCCTCTGCCGCGGACGGGCGGAGACCCCGCCGGGCTCCCTTTCCTTTCTCCTGCGCCGCCGCCACGGGGTGGTTGTGGCCAGAAGGAGCGAGCGGATACTTTGAGAGGGAGTTCAGATCAAGTTGTGGGAGAAAAATTGCTTCCCAAAACCAGCTTTGGGGCGCTCCAGCCCCACAGTAAGGCCATATCGGGGGTTCTCAAAGGGCAAGGTGCTTTCCGCTTTCTCTCTTGCAAAAGTCGATCCTGACCTCCAGTTAGGGCCACTCTTCACTTCGCGCCTCCCCACCCCTCCATGCCCAGTGCCATGCTCGGCGGCTGCCCAGCCCCGGGGTGACAGGGCAGCAGGAGGGCTGGGAGCGGCAAGGCCGGCTTCGCTCCTCTGCTCGTCCCCCGCCAAGGCAGCCGGGACGGAGGGCCCTGATGCCAGGTGCTCCTGTAGGATGGCTGTGTCTGCTGCCGGCTCCGTGGGTAGGTTGTCAGGGCTTGTAACTCATTCCCACTGGTGTGTGGGTGAGTCGTTAACCCTTCGATGGGTAAAGGACGAGGGGCACTTCCTCCCGTCCTTGTAAGATTGTTTTTTCCTCCTATTTACATTTGCTAAAGTTCCTTTTAGGGCAAGAAGAGGCATTTTTTGTCCAACTAGCAAAAAGTGGAAGGGAGTGGTTCTTGTTGCAAATCTAGCTAGAATAACATCTTGTCCCCATTTTTGTGTGTCAATCAAGTGTGTTTGCACGTGTTGGCTTGTCCTTGCCCCCTAAGGAAGATCATCTCTTTGCAGAAAGGAAAAAGACAAGGGCAAAAAGAAGAGGTCTAATCTCTGCTTGACAGCCTGCTCTTGCAGCTTTTTGAGGGAAATACCAAATCTACAAACAAACAAAATAAAAGACTGACAATAAGGAAGGTTAACACAGGAGATCAGAAGTATTCATGCTGTCTGCTTTTATGATATTGCATCACTTGCAATCATAGCCCTTGTCTAAATACACACCAGCCTTGATTGTATGGTTTGTGACACCAGCCGCTTTCGGTGACTCATCTGTAAGCCTCTTTAAGCCACACAGAGTACGGTCCCTCTTTCTTTTAGGATCTTTTTGGGTATAAGTTTGGTTATACTTCTCTGCAGGCCCCCTGGTCTGCAGAAGCAGCCCTGTTTGCTTTTGCATCAGGAGAGTGAGAAGTGCAATGAGCTCACTAGTTTGATGAGCATGTGCCCCACTGAGCTGTCCTCTCTGCACCTGCCCACAGCACTGTGTTTTCTGCATTGCAGTGTGCTCCTGAATGAGACTCAGTATATGAGGAGGGGCATCTAAAACATCCCCAAGTTGCTTTGGATGGAGGGCAAAATTATAAAAAGGGGAGATAATGATTTTCTCCCATCCAAACCCTAGATTTTAAGTAGGATCCTCTAGCCAAAAGGTCGTAACTCTGCATCTGGGCAGAGCTCAGGGAAATCTGTATGATTAAGAGTGTCCTCAGGAGGTAGAAGGAACAGCAGTCTATCCATGCTCTGTCATTGCCCAGGGTGGAGGCCAAGACGCAGAAAGAGGGAAACCAAGGCCATCAGTTATACATAGAATTTATGAACAAAACTATTGTTTTTCCCTAGAGTGTTCAGCCCAATGCCCCACTGTCATTTTGGTTGTTACCTCTGGGCTTACTCCCTCCATGTGTTTCATGGTTTTCAGCTGCTCAAAATGCTTGACTCTCTCAGCCCATTGGATATTTCATTCAACAGCCCTTTGAGGACATCTACTGTGAAATCCCCCAATGTTGTTAATACAGTCGCAGCAGGTTACTCTGCCCTGCTCTGCTCCTATAACCCATTTACCCAGACTTTCTCTTTTCCATAAACATCATGACCTACATGCAAAAGTCTTATTTTCTGGTCCTGTTTCCATAGCAATGCAGCACGGGGAACGCAGACAAGCCAGTAATATTGGAGCAGATTCCCTTTCTGTGAAATCAAGACCTCTTCGAAAGTTGAGTTCAGTTTAAGGGAAAGTAGGGATCGCGGAGGGTTGGATTTTCAGCTCTGAGCCCAGATCTCTGCGCCCTCTAGTGCCAGAGGCAGGCGACGAAGAGCATCCCCGAACACAGGGAGTGTGCGTCTTCATAGCAAGTTACGGGAGAGGGAGAGAAGTAGGTACAACGAAATGAGGAAAAGAAAAGGCAGGTGGGGTTCAGCAGATCCTGGTTTGGCCCCCCAGAGATTAGGGCTACGGTGCGTTAAACTGGGAAGCCAAGAATGTATCTCGCCATTTATTCATAAATTTTGTATCTCTGTGGCTTTGAGCTTCTCAGCTTGAAGCAACTTTAGCTAATTCTGAGAGATTCGAAGGCACAGAGAAGGATTACTCACTTGTGAAACTGCTGCCCTGACCTTCTACAGACTCTTTAGGTGGGTGGATGGGTTAGGCAACAGTAAGTAATCAGGCTAAGGAAAGATGAAGGGGCTTAGATCCAGCTCATATGAATGACAGGGATAACTTTTTCACAAATTCTTGTAGCCTTAAATCTTAAAAAGCTTAAATTGTATGTTGGTATTTAATGTATGGTAGCATTAAATTGTATGTTAGCATTTCAAGCCCTGTTAAACCCATCTTAGAGATTCCCATCTCGAAGAACCAGGCTGCACAAAGAACCAAGCACTGAGAGCTCCTATAGCTAAATGAGACAATTAGCACACTCCATGCACAATCCCTATCCATTTTTCCAGTTCCTATATTTTGGCAAAGATAGTTTTCAGTTTTGCCAGGATCTTCACAGCTTTTCCTGGGTCAGAGCTGCCCAAAGGATACAATTGCCTTCTCACATGGCCGTATCCCACCAGCTGACCACCCCACCACTTATGTTTATCAGATTACATTCCCTAGCCCTCTGTACTAAGTTGAGTACCGATCCCTTGCTGCCGCCTTCATACATTTCCCAGATTGAAGTGGGCGGAATTAAAAGTTAAGGCCAGCCCTAAAGCTGCATTAAAGGGCTGACTCTTTCTCCCATGGCCCCTGAGCTTGTTTTTATATAAAAAATGCTTTAGGCTGTGGAGTTGCCTGTCGTTTTGGGCTGCCTGTCCTACCTTTAAAGCTCTATTGTTACGTATATCTAACACCATCTGTTCCCCATAGAGAGTGGATACATAGCAGCAGGTATTCCAAAGAGATGTCTCTTGTATAACATAAAGTTCCAAGAGGATAGGACAGGGTGAAGTTTTATCTCATTTCCATCCAGCACTTCCTAAAGAATGCTTGCCAATGAGGCTGATACACGACAGGATTTCAGTAGTTCATGCACTTCATGTATTCATTTTTAAGAATTTGCTAAGGATAAAATGAAACAAACCCACGTTTAGGGCCGGCTGCTTTCCTCAGTCTTGTGTGTGTTTTTCTTTTTGACGAGATGATTCTCTGATTCCCATCATTCCTGTATCTCTTTTGACTCCTTGGGCTAGATTCTGATCTTAATTACATTCTTTCAAACTAGGGGTGCCTTCACTGATTTTAATTGTGTCTGGTTTATTCTAGTGCAATTGAGCTCAGAATTTGACTTTCACAGAAACATAGTAAGTGTTGTAATTAGAATATGCCAGTGTTTTGACAACTGTTTGTAGAAACAGCTCTGTTTCATTAGACTCTGTTGAAAGGGAAATGCAATGTGTTAATGGGCATTGGGAATAGTGTGGGCACCTCTCACAGGGATGGCAATAAAGATCTCTATGAGTGGCCACAAATAGGCGAAAAATTCTGTAAATCAGCATTTCCCAGGGTTTTCCTCAAGCTCTTTGAAAAGCTATGAGTAAACTGTGGGCAAGTGTGGGTTTTCTTAATTTTTTGGTTGGTTGTTTTTTGGTTGTTTTGGTTTCGGTTTTTTGGTTTTTGGGGTTTTTTTGGAAGAGGTATAATGAGACAAAAATATCTCCATAGATTTTTTTTTTTTAATTCTGAATCATTGTCAAATTAGTGTTGGAAACCAAGGCGATAAAATAAACCTAGTCATTTAAAAGAATTCTCTTGCTTAGAGATTTCTCTGGCTCAGGATTTTCAGATAGTCTGAATGTGTAATGATCTCTATTTGATTCAGATAAGATGATCTGCAAACATTGAGGATTAGACCCTTCATTTTTATAATCTATTCCAGCATGTGAGAAACAAAAATTAGCAAAATCTGTGCATGGAAAAAATTAAGTTTTTGATACAGCCCATAGCATTTTCATAGATTACTGAGAAATTTTCTTTTAGCTTTGCAGTGAATTACCGGTATCCATTTTAAGCTCACCTATCTCATGTGTAGTCGATTAGAAAGCAGAGTAGTTATATATTGAAAATTATTCATAAATTTGTTCATGAAAAGTGGCAATAAGCTTATTCCACTGTTATTTCTGAAATGATTTAGTGCAAGCCAGTGACCAATGATCTATTCATGAAAATATTCATACTCTCAAAAGTTTCATGAATGTTAGCATGAATAATTAACAGAATTTGTGGGTTTTGTTATCATTACTCATTATTTTCCTGTTCAAAAGGCATCAGTCATCCAGTTAAAGAACATTAGAACATAATGATTACATCATTGGATCAGACAAGTGTTTTGTCTTGTCCTATGTAGTGTTTCTATCAATATCAGTCATCAACGAAGCAGGTGCAGGGAATGCTGCCCTAAATATCTGCCCTGCCCTCAGGTAAAATGTTTTTATACCCACCAGCTTGTGCTTGCTTCCTATCCTGAGATCATTTCCAAAAGAAAAAAAAAATACCTCCCTCACCAAATGGAAATCTCTAGCGATTTTAGACAAGCTGCAGATATACTCACTGGCCAGATAAGCAGCTATCCTAGTTTTCCCTCCCAGTAAGTTCACTGCGATAGCATGTAGCAGTGAATTCAGTAGGTTAATTAAATATTTTTTTTGAAAATCATGTTCCAAACAACTTTTGGTCTTTTGATGTTATTGCTTCCTCTCACAAAAAAAACCCCAATACCCAGTTCATTGTGTAGGTGCCATTTATTTACTCAACTGCGAATCCTCTTGTTCTTTTCTTCTCTCAGATAGTCCTGGAGTTCCCAGTTACTTTGCATGCTAAAAACTACTAATTTTTCTATCTCCTTTTTTTGGTGATGTGGACACTTTATCTTGGATGAGGACTATTGGCTTATACAATGAAATAGTTTCCATTTTAACACCTCTTACTCCTCCTGTGTTCACAGTAATGCCGATACCGTTTCTTGTGTGGCTACAACTGGCTTAGAACCTAGACAGGCTTCTCATTATTTCACTCTACCTGTGATTGTTCTGCATTGGACAACACTTATTTCCATTGCAATCCATTTGCTTCACCCAACTTAGCACCCTATGAAAAACTTCAATCCTTATGCCATTTATCTAACAGCAGCACTAATTTCAGTAAAGGAGCTCTAAGTTTGTGAGTAACCCAACTGTTAACCTTCTACAATGGAAAAGGATCTTTCATGTGTAGTTTCTATTTTCTTTTTCTTAATCAACTTCCAACTTGTAATGATAATCTACCTGTTTTATCATGACTTGAATTTGTCAAAGAATTTAAGATCATGTATAAATATAGAGAGACTTATCAGGTTGTTTTCTGGTTGTTTTTCTTCGTCTTTTAGCTTGATGTTTCAAAGAATATATAGAATATATAAAAGAGGCAACATTTCTTTAAAAGAAACCATGATTTTTTTTTTCTCTTCTGTATGTAATTCTAGTTTTTGTTAGTTTCAAAAAATTTAGCTGGAAGTAAAACAAGACTTTTCAGTATATAATACCTAAGATTAATCCAGTGTAAATCCTAAAGATAGTTATGCTAGCTGCTACCCTTCTGTCCTGTAGTGTATCTGACTTCAGTGACAACTTGCGTATTTTTGCTATCAGTGCAGCCACTTAATTTTCAAATGCTTTCCAAACCCTTGCATATATAACCATGAGGTCCTTGTGATATGCTGCTGTTTAGTTTATCAGTTTGTTCCTGTGTTTCCCCTTTCAGTGTTTCACATTCTGACAGCTCACATGCTTTCTTGTCTTGAAAAAATAGGTCTAACATGGACTTTGGTGCAATATCATTTGCAGAGAATATTTAACCAAGCAAGTCATTCAGAACATCTGCAAAGTCCTTTTGCTCATTAATTATTCCAAATATTCCCTGAATGTGCAGCAGATCCCCTTGCTTCCCTCATAACCTGCGTGAATTTAAGACCTTTCAGAAATGTCCTGCAGTTTCCCCCTCTGCACACATCCCCACAAGCTCTTGTCAGTTTGTGCATCCCTGGCCCTCTTTGATTACAGCTGACATTTTGTTTGTGTTTTATTGTAATTTCCCTCCCTTAGCCATGGGCTTCATCAGAGATGAAGTGTCATTTCCTGAAAGCTGGTTGCTTGGCTCAAACAACCTCTTGGACCTTAGCATTTCACAATACTTTTTTTCCTCTCTTGCCTTTCAGTTTGCTTTCTGCATGACTTCACTGAATCAGAAACTGTCTGTTAATATACCTGTTGTTTAAAATCTTGGGATTTTACTTTCTTTCTCTTTCATTCTTTGTTTTCTTTTTTTACACTTACTTTATTTTTACCATCAGTACTTTTTAAGTAGTTCTCTAATTATTACCAGTTTTAAACTCATGCTCTTAATGTAGTAATAACTTTATTACTTTTCAGTGGTTTGATTGTATCATGTCTCTGGCCACTGAGTTAAGAGCACATACTGTTATGATCTCCAGTTATCCTAAAAATCACATAGAATTTTTTTTAAAAAATCTGTTTGTACCACTTGACCTACCAATGTACAGGTGGGTGAACTCACCCGTGGTTGCCATTTTATTAGACTTAGATACCTCTTTGATCTCTCTCTATGTAACTCATTGAATATCCCAGACATTTCACAGACTGAAGAGAGTAATGCTTTGTGCAAGCATCAGGATTTAATTAAAGAAGGATATTTTTTCACTTAGCACACTGGACTGAGACCAAGGAGATCACAGATAAGCTCCTGACCATGCCACTAACCTCTGCCTGATCTTTGACACATTCCTATGGCCCACTGAGGTCAGAGACCAACTTTTGTTGCCTTGGATAGGCTTTGGATTGACATCCTGAGGCAGGGACAGTAATTCTTCCTGGTCTCATGACAATGTTGTAAGGATTTATTTGCTTCAGGTTGTCAGGTATTTAAATTCAGTTTTGGTGATGCCAAATGAAAAAGAAGATCAGGCAGTCTTTCTTTGCACTGGAGTCTTGGCAAATTGATCCTTTAGGACATGCTTATTAGAGAAAGTTTCTGTTCAGAATGGAGGATAAGCTAAAATGTTCAGTATCCCTCAGAAAAAAAAAAAAAAAAAGTTGCTGAAGCTCCTACCTGCCCCCGGTTTTTCTGAAAAANAAAAAAGTTGCTGAAGCTCCTACCTGCTCCAGGTCTTGCTGAAAAGCAAAAGAAATAGAAATGTTTTCTCTGCTGTTGCTTTTCCTTGCTTAGGCTAAGCTCAAACTGATCTCCTGATCCATTACTGGCATCTTTCACCCACACTATTTTCACTTTTCTAGCAGTGTATTCTCAGCTGATGAAAGCTGTCAGAACACAAGTGACATGAAAGGAGAGGCCATCACCAAACAAAGTGCTATATTTAACCTGGCAATGTCATGCCTTCTCAGTTATGACCTTGAGCCCTAGCAGTGAGAATTTAAACAGGGCATCTTGGTTGTCAAGTTTTTTCCTTAAGCCAAACGTAGAAAGCTCTTAAATATGAGGAAAAA